>JAUJYT010000380.1:0-20156 GCA_033996565.1 Nanhermannia nana
ATATATCAAGAGTCCATTACTTTTATAGTTATAAAAGAGGACTTAATTTAAAGGAAGAAAACACTGTTTTTAACCATAATATCGAGAAAACAAAACTTTTTGCACACAATTAGTTATAATAAGCAAAACACTCAAAATAAAAACTAAAACCTAAAGCCGTAGTTTGTAATCATTTATATTAAACTCAACTAAAAAAGTTGACAATTAATTGATAATAATGTAAATCACTTTATATTAATTGTATTTTGTATTTTCTGAATGAAAAGATATATTGTTTGAGCCTTTACTGGCAGTTTGAATCACACATTAATGCAAATAGTTTTTAAAATAGCAATTAATATAAGCGCTATTATAAGTTAAAAACACCCTTTCCTTATAGTTCAAAAGTGAGTTTTGTATAAATAATTAAAACTAATTTTATAATAATAATAATTTATAATATTTATAATCCCATTATTCCTAATACTCATTCAATTTCTTAAATTTAAAATTTATAATCTTTTTTCAATTTGTGAGAAAGTGTTTTACATAGCATTTTGTCATTACTTCTAACGAATTATAATTGTTTAGTGCTCTATAAAAATGGTTTGGAGTGAAAACAAATTAAGCGACAGTTCATTTGTTTGACAATTTGTTAAAATGTAATTTTATAGTAATTAATAGTCAATAATTATAATGTATTGTTTGTAATTGTTTTACAATGTAATGCATGTAATGCAGAGGCACTCTCACTACAGATCTGTAGATCATTAATGATAACAAAATGAATTAATTGTTTGTTTCAATTGTTTATCAATTAAAAGTACACAATAATTAATAATATCATAATTACAGTAAATTGCGATCAGTAGGAAAAAAATCGATACATAATTGATGTGTTGATACAATTCTTACTCGTCGTTGAAAGTAGTGGTTAAAGAAATATACATTTATGTCATATATATCTCTTCAGTAATAATAGTTAATTAAAGTGTTCATTATCTTTGTCTGACTTGATTTGAAAATAATGGTTGACTGGAAGGTCGAAATTTGATTAATTCATGTTTAAAACTGATATCAATTTGATGTATATTTTATTTGACAAAAACAGGTCTCTGTTTGAATGAGTTTTTAGAGTGAATCGAATAGTGAAAGAAATATGGGAAAGCCCTTCGGGATTAAAGTCATTTTTGATAATGCTATGGGTGACAAAAATAATGGGATAATTTATAATATGCTTTTGATTGAATCTTTTCTAAATTTAAATAAACAATTGCTTGACTATCAATTCAGTGATCATTTCTCTCAAAATATGATAAAATGTAAATATTATTAGCATTTCTTCATTTCTCAATTAGTGAATTAGTTCATTTATCGGAAGCTACAATTTATCAATTTTAGCCTAATTTATATTTGATATTTGCCTAATCTTTTTCTTAAATAATAATAAACTAAACGAGACAAAAAACTTAGAAATATAACAATAATTATAATAATATATTAGAATTTAAGGAGAAGGAGATAGAGATATAGTTAGTCACAGTAGATGTATGTCTAACGCATGCATCACAAGGAAAGAGATATAGTTATAGACCAAGTTATAGAGATAAATAGGTGAGAATAAATTTAAATACAATAATTAATAACAACATAATAATTCATATTAATATTCTGACTTAGCCAAACACCAGGACTTAAAACAATGAGCGATGGGAATGAAACCACAAAGCAGGCACTGAAGTGTTAAAATAAAGCAATTCAATCGATCTTAATATACTTATATATATGTAGATATAATATATATAATCTTAATATATATACTAGTTTTTAAGGTTAATAATAATAATAATAATTATATCAATTGATAAGTTTCTCTCAACTAAATTTAAATACAGAAATAATTCAAAAAAATTTCAAAAATTTTCCACCTTTTCCTAATAAATTGTTGTCTAATATAATAATCAAAACAAAAAGAATTAGTAATTATCTTAAATTAATATGGGATTTAAGAATGCGTTTGCGGCGAATATGGGTAGGATTTAGTTTGATTAAAAACAATTATTCAAATATTCAAATAATTAATATAATAGTAATGATAATATTTCATAATCATCTTTTTCAAGGATCAGTTAAATTTCTATTATCGCCGAATGTCTGGTGTATTGGCAATAATCATAATTTATATATTAATATATACCTAAAAACGATTAATTAATGTCAAGTGTGTCTATATTTTGTGTTAATGTAGTGGCAATTGAAAAGACGCGTTTGATATATCACCGAAAAGAGTAGCCTTTCTTTTGGACTAAGAAAAGCCTTTTGATGTCGAAATTTGTCTTAAATAATATATTTGATAATTTATGCTTAAGTTCATTCGAGAAGATTTGTGGCATTTGTAGTGATTGCAGAAGAATAGGATGTTTAGTTAAAATAAGATAGAATTGAATTGATCGACAAATGACGATAACTTTCATGAGAACAGATTCCTTGAACAGAACACAGGGCACTAAAACATTACTTGAGTCGTTTAATTATTGCCTAAATTAGCGCAAAACAGTTCCCAGAGTTGCGTTCTGTCGCGCTCTCTTAGTCTCCTCTTCGGCTATTTGTTGTTCTATAAGATATTGCGCCGTCTGTACAGCATTTGGTGTTCCCGTAATGGTTACGATACGATTTCTGGTTCCGGGAACGAAAATACCCTTTTTTGAAATTTGAATGTTAGCACCACTTAACCGCTGAATCTCAACGAGTGATTTGCCTCCGTGACCAAGAATTGCACCCACAATGTTATCTCCGATTTCTACTTCGATTTTTGCAGTGCCTTCTGTTTGGTCACCAGGTGTTGGACTCTTCCTCATAGAGCCAGGACTATGAAGACCCGTTCCTAAACCGAATGAGTTATTATTAATAGGCAATGGCGGCGGTCCGGAAGAAGCGCCCGTTCCCGGAGAGCCTAATGATGGCGATGAACGACGAAATGGATCGAACACTGATCCGTCAGGCATTTGGAGCCGGTCTTGACGAGTACCAGTTGGCGAACCGAAGCCGTGACTCATTCCCATTCCCGACATTCCACTGCCCACTGAGCCCACCGGTCCGAACATCCCATTACCACCACTGCCGGGTGGAGTTTGGGCCACATTATTGCATGCATTCTGATCCAGACCGGGAACACCTGTCGCTTGTGATGTATATAAAGTTGCATTTTGTTGAGCGGCTACACTTCCCATTTGAAGACCACAGTTATTAGTGGGAGTGCCTGCCATTCCCATACTGAGCCCACTGATCATCGGCGCGCCATTCACTGAGTTAAACATCCCGCCCAGTCCTAACCCTAGCCCTAACATTCCATAATTAGCCAAAGTATTCATTGCCGAACAAATCTCAGAAACTGCTTCTTCAGTATAACCACAACTTCTTAACATAGCTCGTAAGCTTTCAATCATTTGAGCCGGATTTCCAGATGAGACCGCAGGGCTCAGACCAACACTACTAAACTGCATCACACCTCCGGGTGTGCCCGTATTCTGAGGACTGTTGAAGCTATTGGTAAGCGTTGGACTCAGACTATTGAGACTACCATTTGAACTATAACTAGGATTGCTATTAGTGACGGCAGAATTGCCTCCACTCGAATTGCCGGCGTTTGCATACGGAGAACCGGTTGGGTTGAAGTTGGCCACCGGTCCCGTCACATCAGCGTAACTCACATTAAGACAACTACCACTTTGTGGGTCTTCAACTATTTTTGAAATAATCATCGCACACGCCTTCTTGTTGTTCTCAATTTCTCCGATAACAGTAATGCATCGCTCGGCTAATGCGTGATCTCGTGATTTCTGTGATATTTGTACATAAGCTCCACTCTCTTCTTTGATTTGCTTTATAAAACTCCCTCCTTTGCCAATTATCATACCCGCTGTACTATTAGGAACCAATATTTTAACCTAAGAATTCATTTTTAAAAATAAATCAGTTTATAAGTTTATAAGTACTCATAGCTATGTTTTGCGTTTTATCGTAATTAATATTCAATAGGAATGGCTTTAGATTTCAGTAAATGAATCAAAAACAGACACTTACCTGCTTTTCGCGTTCTGCCGGCTGTTTATGATCAAAATCGATAGCTATCTTTGCATTTGGGTCGGGCTTCTCTTTGATCTTTTCCATAATGAATTCATGTATTCGAAGGACACCATCGACTGAACCAGAAATTAGACAAACTCTCTCTGTTGTTCCTGATTTGCAAATTAATTAATAATTGATTTTAGTTTAGAAAAAAACCAATATTTAATTGAAACAAATGAAAAGAAATAGAATGACTCGAAAAACATGAGAAACTAGTATCGAATCAATTCAAAGAAACATTGATTGACAAACCAGGATAGAAATCGTTGGCCTTTGACATCTTGACTCTGGCATTGGTATCTTTCTGTAATTGAGCTATGGTTTCGCCCCCTTTGCCAATGATGGCTCCGGCGGCCACTGCAGGGACCAATATCTTGAAGTGATAACTCTGTCCATTATTTCCACCTGAAAAACAATAAATTAGTAATTATTAGACTATTGGCGTGAATATAATGACGGTGTCGTCACTTATAGACGACTGAGAAACAATTAAGAACAGGTACTCTCCAAGAAAGTACTTTGTCATAGCACTAGCATTGAAGGTCAAGTCCTGTTATAAGCTTCAAGTTTATGACTAATATATTATATTGAATATTATATCTAATAAGAGAACATGCAATTCAATTATTAACAATTTCTATTGGATTTGTTGAAATGCTAATAAAGACTAACAAATACAAAAATGTGAATAAAGGTGTTTGAGGTGAAATGCTTACCAGGCGGTGATGTTGGAGAATAGCTCATTTGCTCACTACTAAACCAGAACTGTTGTACACCATCTATAATAGAAGAAATACTAAATTATAGATAACAATAGTGTATATATATAGCAAAATATGTTATGAATGAAACAAAAGTAATACAATTTGAATCCATAAGATAATGAAAGCCATATCATATGGCGAACATTACAGTATATCTATTTTAAATGTCAATATGGCCTACAATATATCG
Source organism: Nanhermannia nana (assembly GCA_033996565.1). Classification (NCBI taxonomy): domain Eukaryota; kingdom Metazoa; phylum Arthropoda; class Arachnida; order Sarcoptiformes; family Nanhermanniidae; genus Nanhermannia; species Nanhermannia nana. Next base: position 5,062 of record JAUJYT010000380.1, read on the forward strand.
AATAAAATAAAAAGTCAACACAACTTTACAACATTAGAATTGATAGCTAAATAAATATGTAATAGAACCTTAAGAGTAAAGAATAGTTTTCATTATAGAGTTGTAGAGAATTAATCACAATGAGGGCTCTGTTATGTCTAAATTTCTAATTTCTTAAATATCTCTTTGGAAACAAATACATATACATTGAGTTAACGCTAGAAATATGATTATGTAACACAACATATAAGTGAGAGAGAAGGAGAGGAGTATATATGCAGTACTTAAAGAACGTATCGCTCAACTGATAAGAATGCAAAGCTATGAGATATAAGTTTAATAATAAATAAACCATTTTTAAAAGGACTCAAATCAATTGATTGCCTTTATTAAGCATAAGTCTTACTTGAGTTTTAATGGCACAGAATTAGTATATTAGACAACATTTGGAAGAATATATTTGGAGGAAAGGAAAATGGATGATATAATAAAGGCTTTTACTGCAACTGCAACAACATGTTCACCAAAGATGACTGGATAGCAATGCGAGCAAAAGCCTACTAAACAAGTCATGCTTATGTGCCAACATTTTCCTCGATCAGAGCTGTAAAACTACTACATGAAACTGCATTCAATACCTAAACTTCTAAATATCATTATAAGTATTATTATTATTATTATATGTACTGTCGTTCTATTGAAGTGACATTTGTTTTAATCAAATTCTCTCAATTAAGACTTGTATTTCAAATATATAATAATAAATATAATAAATACTTCTTTTTAATGGCATTGATTATAAATGAAAAATAAACTTAGTTTTAATTTTTCAATTTTTTGCTGCCTTAGACTTAAATACATTAATTTGTTGTTAACTTGCAAATCAAGGACATTAAAGCAATACATTGTTAACCATTAATTCTCGACTCAACATCAATATTAAACACGCATAAAGTAATATATTTATTACAGTATCTCTTCTACATCTCATTGTAAATTATTGAGATTCAGAGAATAGTAGATTCTCAAAGACTAACTCAATGCTTATTTTGATAAGAGAACCGATGAGTTCTATACAATCAAAGCTAAGATAATTACCTTTCACTGAATAGGATCACTCCAACCGAGAAATACTAAGTTAGCTATAGTTAAAGCTTTATCTAATGAGAAGATCCGATTTCAATCGACCTTAAAATCTAATATTACAATATTGAATGCATATAATTAGTAAAAAACTTACTGTTTCGTGAGATTGTAATCAAAACTTCGATTATTATTAGTTTTTGTCTTAAATTCTATAAAAAGCGATTATTAATGAATACTTTTGATTAGCGATTGGTATTTAATGTCAAATATATGCGAAGCATTTCACCATTACTTTTCTCACTATCTTATATTTCAAACTAATAGTAATGTATGAGAGTATTGTTTTTATATCAAAATAGCTTTAAATGCATTTTCACTTTTATCGAAGACTATATTCCTTTATATATTTATCCAGTGTTAAGGTCAACACTAAGACTACTTTAAGATAACATAAAGGGAAGGAAAAATATGACAAAAAATTAGACTCAATTACTTTCCATATTATTGATCTCCAATACTAACAAATTGCTGGAAAAAGAGTGAACACTAATCTCATAATACTATACTGTATATGAAAATATACTGCAATATTGTATTCATATTAATAGAAACTAAAATAAATCATTTCTAATAATTGATGTGATGAACAGAAGTGGGCATGAATTCAATGATTGAGTCAGTTATATGTGTATCAGTGACAGACACACTCCAATTGCATGCTATTTATGCTATTAATTTAGTTAATTAAAAAAATATATAGATATTAAAGCGCACTAATAAATGACATCAACATCACAACCAAAAGGAAAAACACACAAAAACATTAAATGAGGAAAAAGTCAGCTCTAAAGACATATGGATTTATCCCTATATTATAAATATTAGTCAAAAGTAATTATTTTAGTTTAGAGCTAAGCATCTGACAAAACAATAAGAAAATGTTATCGAGAAAAATATTATTTACATTTTAGAGTTCAGTCATTCAAAGCACCAGTACTTCAATTCTCTAAAAATTAGACTAATTTACTAAAATCTACAGAAATCACGATTTTTGTTATAGTATTTCTGTTAATAAGTCAAACACTACTACTCGTGAGTTATAATAATGCATGTCATATAAGGGTCATATACGGGTCATAAACAGGTCATATACTTATACTTTCAAATCTATTTTGAAGACCATAATCAAGTTTAGGCAAAAATGTCTAAAACTTTTAAAAATGAGAATATAAGATAAAACTAATGCTTTTCTATTGATTTGTAGTACCGGTATTTCAATGTCGGAGATATTACAGCAAATGTCTATTTTGAGTCAATATTTTCCAGTAAAATAAGTATAAGATAAACATTTTTCAATTTAATATTTGACACAAATGAGAATTTGCTTTAATATTATTTTTTTAATCATTGAAATGTTTTGAAAATAGCACATTTTTCTAAAATATTTTCAATTCATTAAAAAACAAAATAACCATTTTGTAGATTCTAAACGGTTCGCAAGTGAACTAACAGTAGGGAAATATCAATTAATTTATATATGAGTTAAGGTATAAATAATTTAAAAATAAGATCTATTTTCTCACACATAGTTCTTAGAGTCGATCCATTTTGAAAGTGTTTAAGATATAGAAAAATGAAATGAAAAAATGATTCTCAACCCGACTCAAATTGAGATCACATTTACAAAAAAGGTTTATTGATATATACGATAAAATAGTTCATAAGATATTTAATAAAAATGTGATGACTTGATCACAACTACTAATTGCCAAAGAAATGAATGTCTAATAATCATCAAAATGGGGGGAGTTTTGAAGGGCAGAGCCCATAGTTATGCAATTATTTGGCACATTTGGCAATACATTAGGCACTATGTCGTCCATTGCATTGCTAACCATTTAAAATACACCAAACATTTAAAAACTCATTTAATAAACACATTTGGCTGTGGTGTTCACTAATCATAAATAGGATGCAAAAAATGGTTAATACGTACGCATAAATAGATTTTGAATAGAGTTCTGTAATTATTGAGCTCTCAATAGTGACTAATACGACATACAGTAATAGATATGATAAATAAAGTAAAACCATTTGTGTCTCACCAGGAAAGAGGTCTTCAAAGATTTGCAATCATTACTTCCCGAAAGAAAATTACTATTTTTTGTACACTTTTTATATGTATTAATATATGTAGTGTTTGCGCGAACATTAAAATCATTAAAATAATGGTAAAAAAACTTGACTATCGATGAGTTAAAAAGCAGAGAAACGAGAAAATAGAGGCTCTTCAGGAGTGAGAGCTCAACGGCTCGGCGCCGACCCTTCGCTCAGAGAAATGCATCGCATTTTCAATCTCATCGCCGGCTCTTTCAGTCAATGATATATAGCGTTAGAGAATAGGAAAAAGATAGAGAAGTCTCAGCTCTGAGGCATTTAAACGGGGGGTCATATCATATGTTCGTACAGTGCTTGTGATCCCCAAACACGTCAACACTTATAAGCCTTATATATACTGCACATACACTCAAAGCAATACTAAATACCAATACCAATACATCGATAGATAAAACACAAATAGACTACAATTTAGGTCTAAATCAATGCAAACCTGAGCCGTGTAATGATCTCTTATTGTCCCTTAACTCACAGTCAGAGTCTAACTGTCGCTGACGAACGTCATTAATGTCTTCTTGACATCCATTCACACCACCCATCGATGTAACTGTTGACGGGTTCGCCATATTTTCGGTGAGCGTTTGTATGTATGTTTCGCCACAATAAGACGATCGTCTGACGTCATATGTCATTAGCATTATGGGAGTTGTACTGTACCATCAATGAGTCCTTAGTACTAATATTATTATATTATTATTATTTATATTACTTTAACTATCGATTAACTTTATTGCTATCAAAATGAGTCTAACGTTAATTCAATCAATTGAATGATACTGTTATTAAAACACAAAACAAATTTTTGTCCGATTTTAACTCTCTTTTAAACAATGGTTTACTTTAGAAATAAAACTCAAATCTGATAACAGACTCAAAATACATATGAAATGATATTATAATTAGTTATTAAACGAACTTTTGTTGACTCAATTGAAACGCAATACAAATAAAAGTTAAATATATTATTATATGCAATAAAATGGATGTTGAGCTCAAACCATATGAATATTGAATTTAAACCACTTTTATATGCGATATATTTGATAAACAAAATGAATAAATGAATTGAAAAACTATAAAATGAAATAATGAACAGAAGAGAGTCTTAACTGAGAGAGAAATGAGTGAAATGAGTGCTTATATGAGAAACTGATTCATAAACTTATATCGTATTGAGATTGAGAGTCAAATATGAAACTAAATATCTCTCTCTTTCTCTCTATCTCTCACTTGACTCTCAGTTCAAATGGTTTTGCACTGAATCGAGTCTTAGTGAGAAAACAGAGAAATCACTGCTTCAATGTGTGCACCAGTACTACAACATTAGGGAAAAACAGTTACTGTTAAAAAGGCATAATTTGTTTTACTGTACACTCATATACTGTACTGTATTCTTATAGAGATATTAATTCTATGAATACTTTCAATATTCAATGCATTATTGCTTTTTAAGAATAGACGTCTTTTACGAATCAATTACGTGAACATTTTCATAGACCTTTTCATAGACCTCCAAAAATATGTTCCTTTCATCAAAATAAGCTTTTATTTTACTTATTTATCTATATATCGTATATTCTCATTCAAAATCTATTTTTTACACTTTATTTGTTTTAACTGAGAGACTATCTCTTTAAAGGGGATATTTATTAAAAGTTATTACTAAGAGATGGGTTTCATTTAGAGGTTTCACTGTATATTAAACTTACTATAATATGATTTGGTTCTAAATTTGCTTAATTATCAAAATAGCAAACGAGAAATTGAAGGTAACTTTTGGGGCAAAACAGACAAACTTTATACTGACTTTAAGCCAATTATTACTAATTTTATGACCAAAACTACAGGAAAAACTGATAATAACTCTGTAAACACCTATTCATTTGATAAACACATTATTCTAACTGTACTTTCTGTTAAATTGTGAAAAGTTTTACAGAACTGAGTAATAGAAAAGCTTCTAAACTATAATGTATTACTATTATATATATTAGAATAAACCAAATATTCAATTCAATGTCAATTCTTAAGAACTAATATCGAAATGTATACAGTTTAAGGTTATTCATAAACATAATTATTTTTTCACATATTCTAAGAAACATTTTATTTATTCATAAGTTTTTGTTGAAATTGCAATCTGTATACAGTTATGAGACCCTACTGTGCATCAGATCTGTGCATAGGTTTATGATAGCGATTCATTGCTTTAATCAAATTTTGGACTTATTTAAAGTTCAAAAAGTGATATAATTGTATAAATTTGTTATAATGTTTATGTCTGATTGAGTCCTAAATAACCCTAACTTTGAAAGACTTATTTTTTCAAACAAATTCCAAAAGTATGACAAGTCTAACAAATTAATAAATTGCAAAAATCAATGACAACTATGACAACAACTTAAAAAATAAACAAATTTTGTTTAAAAGGTTAACCAAAAAAGTACAACTTTTTGCTATAGTTATTAAAATAAGGAAATAATGAAATCAAATGAAATGCCATTTCCTTGCAGTCATTGAAGGAAGAAATGCAAAGCTTAGCAACAGTTCAGCTCAACATTAGAGACGAATATAATCTGCGATTAAAGTAATTATCAGTTTTATTGATGAATTATAAATAAATATTAAAAATAAGTTAAAATTAGATATACTCTAAACGAGTAAATAATATATTTATTAATATTAAATAAAGTGATCGGCGTTTTACCTAAAGCGTGAATGTGAGTCACGTGACACTTGACTCCACCGCAAAGGTGTGTCTCTTATATTGCGTAATAATTGAGGGGACATTACTTTGAGTTTTATGGCGTTATTCATAATTATAGAGAGAATTACTTTACATTGAGTCTAAACCGTTACCACTTCTTGTATTAACTGCTATGACGTATGCATACAAATACATTGGATCTCATGTGACGTTTACTGCATTTTATTTCTTAACTTAAGTGAAAGCTCTATAATAGCAATGGTTTTATGTTTTCATACGTTTATGTATTTCTGAATCAATTATCAAAACAAATCACTGTTTTAAACATTAATTTTAAAATAATTATACATTTTTATAATTGTATCAAAATTAGAGGTATTTATTGATCATTTTTTGACTTATTTTAAATATTTTTGAACTAATAATTAACAAAATTCTTATTAAATGATAAATATTTACATATTTTTGAATAAAGTTTATGTAATTATTGTTAAACTTTTAATTAATAATAACAAATATATAAATAATATAAATGTTAATCTTAATGGTAATCCTAATGCTAATCCTAATCCTAATCCTAATCCATAGATGGGATGCGACGGCGGAACGATTCCAAAACGTGATGAATTGGTTCGAACTAAACGTAAATCAGAGCAAAAGGATAAAAATGCGGAACTGGTGGCCAAATGGCAATACTGTGCCATCAGTTGCAACCGATTGGTTGAGCCCATAGTGAGCTGTGAATTGGGCAGACTTTACAACAAAGAGGCTGTCATTGAATACCTTCTCGACAAGGATTCGACGCCAAACGCACAGTTGTGTCAACACATCAGGTCATTAAAAGATGTGATTCCACTCAACTTCACGCAAAAGCACGATTATAGCGATAAAAAGCCTGAAATCGATGGACAATATGTGGACACTCATGACTCTCAATATATTTGTCCTGTTGTTGGACTCGAAATGAACGGTATTTTAATGCTTTCCATTGAAACGCATTTCAAATGAATCTAATTATAACTTATTTTCCTAATTTTCAGGTAAATACAAGTTTTGTTATATCCGTAGCTGTGGTTGTGTTTTATCGGAAAGAGCCTTAAAAGAAGTCAAATCTGAGACATGCCATAAATGCAATAAACAATTTTCTATCGATGAAGACGTAGTTGTTCTCAACGGAAGTGATGAAGAAATGGATTCATTACGCAAACGAATGAACGAACGAAGAAATAAAGCAAAAGAAATGAAAAAAAGCAAAAAACGTAAGGCATCTGAAGCGGAGATAAGCGAAGATTCTTCAACTTGTAAATCAAAAGCAGGCCAACCATCAAATACTGCTCCGTCGACCTCCTCATCAGTCACTAAAATTTCTTCATCCTCTGTATTGACAGATAAGGCGTCTAAGGAATATTCGGTGGCAAAGGATCCGAATGCCAGCGAGGCTTATAAATCATTATTCACAACACACAAAACGGCTCAAAACAAGCCAACAGCACATTGGGTTACTTTTAATCCTTGCTATTACTGAGTCAATCATTTATTCATTTTTATTATCCTAATATTGATATAATGATTGTTTCTTAATTTGATAAAACATAACAATAATTAACTAATAAAAAACCCAACAAATTTCAACAATATTTTGCTAATTTACTGTACAATGGGCTCAATTAAAAACGGAAAAGGGTTAAAATGCCTGCTTTTCAGTCTATAGGAAAGTAAAAAAGTTGAAAAGAATAGGTCTATAAGACATTCATTTCTGAACTTGATTTAAGTGAGAGCTAAAGCTTTTTATTAATGTTTGACTTTAAACTTCTAATAAAGTATTTTCACTAAAATTTCTATTATCAGTGATATAACGTATAAAATAGGATTTATCACTAATAGTTAGTGAAATTATTTTTCCGTTTTTAATTGAACCCATTGTATAATATATCTAATAATTATATTTTAGTTTGAAAGACAACTTTGTTTTGTTTAAATTGATTTTCTTGATTCTGTTAATAAAACTTGACTTAAATGCCTGAATCAGATCTAATGCCTTAAATTCTATTCACTTTTCTTTCTGATTGTAATCTTCAACTCAAAAGCATGTTTTAAAATATGATTGAATGTATACCATATAGTATACTGTAAAGTACTGTACGTATTAAACTTCAACATCAATGTCCATAATTAAGTCATCACCTTCTAGTTTAGTGTCTTTTTGTGCGAAAATTTTCTTAACAGTTCCGGCAACGGGTGACTGTACAATCATTTCCATTTTCATTGCACTCAATACTATTAAAGGCTGTCCTTTCTCTACTTTATCGCCTTCTTTGACTCGCACATCAATCACAGTTCCAGGCATTGGCGCTCCAACAGAACCTTTGACTCCTTTCAATGCTTTTGGGTTTGTTTTGATTTCCTTCACAAAGTAAGTATTGTATGATTTCATAATATTAGTGAATTAATCATTTTAATTGATTATATAAATGTCTCACTTTGGCAACTGCTTTATCCTTAACCAAAAAGCTTCTCAGCTGACCATTAAGTTCAAAAAATACTTCTCGTTCTCCAGTTCTGGTACGAGTTTCTGAAACGGCTAATGTCTTGATGTGCAATACTTTGCCCTTTTCTAGAGTTACCTGTAATCGAAAATAAACCTTAATTTCAACATAACTTATATAAAACTTACAAATTAGAAAAATTGTTAATTATTTATTACAAGTTAAATATAATTATATTGAGGTCTTATTTTGTGAACACAACCAAACCACTTAAATTGACTTAAATATTTATGTCATATAAATATTAGTTTATTTCTAAATATTTTTAAAAATAAGTAATGTATAGAATTGACGAGTCAGTGAAACTGGGCTATGCCTTCAAGTATGAGCTCTATCCTAAAAATATGATCTGAGTCTAAGACCGAGACTATGAGTTAATTAATGACATTAATAATTGAATAAAAGCTATAATGTGAGACCTGGGCCTCAGCTTCAAAAACAGTTATGAGAAGAGCTGTGATCCTGGGCTCAGCTGAGCCTTTGTGTATCAAATGAAATAAATTACTTTTGCACTTTTCATTTGAGTTAACTTAAGAGTTTTGCTGACACTATAAAAAAATGCATACAAACTGATAACACAATAAAAAATATTATAACAGAAATACAGTAACATTTATTTCAAGATAATAGGCATTTAAACGATGACTTACTTCAAACTCTTCTCCAACTTTAGGTCCTGTCAGGAATATTCTGGTATCCAAAAGACTTACGGGACCGAAATCATGTCTGAATGCAATAAAATCATCGCATACTTTTGGATACATTGCAGAACTCATAACATCGGTATCACTGATGGGTAGGCCGTGTTTTTCAATGAGTTCGTCTTTTAACTGTACAAAATTGAGTGGTGGCAGATGCTGTCCGGGTCGGCCCCGAATCGGCGCGAGTCCTTTCAATATTTTACTTCGAAGCGGTTCAGGAAAGCCTCCGTGCGGTTCACCAATAAAGCCCTGCATAAACTCAACGACAGAACTCGGAAAACTTAACTCTTCTGCTCTTTCCTCTACATCTTTAGCAGTTAATTGGTTTTGAACCATGAATTGTGCCAAATCTCCCACAACTTTTGAAGATGGCGTCACTTTAATGATATCTCCCAAAAGTTTATTAGCGTCAGCGTATGCTTTCTTGATCTGCTCGAATTGTTTCTCTAATCCAAGCGAATAGGCTTGAAATTGCAAATTAGTGTACTGTCCGCCTGGGATTTCATTAAGATAGACGTCTGCGTTACCGCTCTTCATAGTAGTGGTGCACTCAAAAGGAGCATATAATGTACCTGATATGCAATAGTAATTGTTATAATCTATATTCTAATAATTAACTGGTAATTGCAATTAAAACAAACGTGTCTGTTCCCAATAGGCTGAATATTCGCTTATATTATTCAGTTTGAAAGCAGTGTCCAATTCAGTTCCTGCTAATGCAGCCACTAATGCACCCATACTTGGTTGTGATGTCATTCCTAATAATTGAAAATACTGTACAATGAGTTTCACAAATGTTTACATATTTTAATTTCTAAATATTAAACTTCTAATAAAATTTAAACTTTTTAGACTTTAAATCATCTTTTCTTACAATAATTGTATTTAAGTTTTAATTTGCAAAATATAAGTACTTTACCAGACATGGAGTCAACAGCAACGTCGACGACATCAGCATCAGATGCAGCACATGCTAACATAGAAGCAATGCCAGCGCCGGCAGTGTCATGAGTATGAATATGTATAGGAATATCGGGATGACGTGATCTGAGAGCCTTCACCAACATTTGAGCAGCCCTTGGCTTCAAAAGGCCGGCCATGTCTTTGATACAGAGTATATGAGTACCGGCTTTGACCAATTCATCGGACAGTTTGATATAATAGTCTAAATTATATTTCTTTCTTTTAGGGTCAGAAACATCTCCCGTATAAGAAATGGCGCCCTCGACAACACCTCCCGCCTGACCGGCGGCTTCCATACCCACCAAAATATTTGGCAAATAGTTGAGGGAATCAAAGACACGGAATATATCCATTCCCGCCTGTTTTGCCAATTCACAGAACTTAAAGACAACATTATCAGGATATGAAGTATAGCCGACAGCATTAGCACCTCTTAATAGCATTTGGAAAGGAATGTTAGGAATTAATTTTCTCATTTCTATCAACCTCTCCCACGGGTCCTCGTGCAAGAACCTGAGGGCCACGTCGAATGTGGCTCCGCCCCAATTCTCTAAACTGAATAAATTGCTGAAATTGTGTGACACATAATTCGAAATTCTCAACAAATCATAAGTTCTGATTCTCGTCGCTAATAGTGATTGATGAGCGTCTCTATAGGTTGTGTCCATCAAAAGAACTCCTTTATGTTGTCGAACAGCTTTGGCGAATGCTTCCGGTCCCTCATTGTCTAATATGTGTTTCCAACCCTTCGGTATTCTTACATCAGGATTGGTTTCAGGCACTGCCGGCACTATATCTGCCGGTTTTAATTTAGTGGCCAATACAGTTGAGGGCCCGTTCACCATAACATTAGCCAAATAGTAGAGCAACTTTTGCGCTCTGTTCTGACTGGGCTCGAACTTGAATAGTTCCGGATGAGTGTCTATGAAGTTGGTGTCGTATTCACTCTTTACAAACTTCTCATTTTCTAATACATTCAAAAGGAATGGTATATTTGTTTTAACACCTCTGACCCGAAATTCCCTCAAAGCTCTATTCATTTTTGCTGAAGCGGACCCTAAATTGTTGGCGTGTGCTATCACTTTCACCAAAAGCGAATCATAATATGGCGATATAATAGCGCCCGCAAAAGCAGAGGCGCCGTCCAAACGGATACCAAAACCTTCGCCACTTCGAAACACCTAAAATCGTGACAAAGTGTTTATAAATAAAAAGAAAGCAATCATTTAAAAATAGTTATATTTTAGTTGTAATTTTCTATTTGAGTTTGACCTATTGAGAGGAACTATGACAAACTTAAGTTATGACAAACTCATATATAGGTTTTTATATCATTAATAATTTCTATGTTCACTAAATATATTTCAATTTGATATTAATTTCATGTTATAATTGAGTTTTCAGTTTTATTGATCAGATCTTAAATGAGAGCAGATAAGGACAAACGAGAAACAAAATCAAAAGTTAGTGTAAACTTTAAAACAAATAACTATTACCGATATTTCAATATAGAATATTATCTCATTATAATTCAATATTTCTATTGTCCAGCTCTAGAATTTTTCTATTATAGAAACAGTATATATGAAATGAGAATTACCTCAATTCTGCCGGTGTCGGGCTGAAAGCCTTTGGCTGGATCTTCAGTTGTAACTCTGCATTGAAGTGCCGTTCCCTGAACTTTAATATCTTCCTGATTGAGATCAAGACTTGGCAATGACTTCCCCTCTGCTATTCTGATCTGCTTCTGAACCAAATCAACTCCAGTTATCTCTTCACTGATTGTGTGTTCAACTTGAAGGCGAGCATTAACTTCAATAAAATAATAACTGCCGTCCTTATCGAGCAGAAACTCAACAGTACCAGCGTTTTGATAGGAGACATGTTTGGCTAATTTGACCGCATCGCTCAATATCTTATTTCTGATCACAGGATCAATATTAGGTGACGGCGCGATTTCAATTATTTTTTGGTGTCTTCGCTGTACAGTACAATCGCGTTCATAAAGATGTACAACATTTCCGAATAAATCGCCTAATATTTGAACCTCGATATGTCGCGGATGTTCAATAAACCTCTCAATAAACATCGCTCCGTTACCAAAAGCTGATAAGGCTTCAGATGAGGCGCGTTCGAAGTTCTCTTCAACTTCTTTTAAATTGCGGACAACTCGCATACCTTTAGATTAACATAAAGTCAATTTTTCAACTTAACGGTCAGGGATGAGCTCAATAATAATTTAATAATGTTTTATTAAGTAATTACAAATAACAAGCTTTACCTCTACCGCCACCACCGTATGCGGCCTTAAAAATTACAGGTAAGCCGTTTTTATGTACGAAATCAAGAGCCTCTTTGGCATCAGTAACGGGACCATCAGTTCCGGGCACAACCGTAACACCGGCTTCAATGGCTGCTTTACGTGCTTCGACTTTATCTCCCATTCTGGCCATAACATCAGGTGAGGGACCGATAAATTTGATTCCATGATCAATACACGACCGCGCGAAGTCTGATCGCTCTGATAGGAATCCATATCCAGGATGTATAGCATCGACATTCGCTTCCTTAGCGATTCTAATAATCTCCGGAATGTGAAGATAGGCCTGAACTGGAGGTAAACCACTTCCCACAAGATATGCTTCATCTGCCTTAAGCCGATGCATATGCATCTTGTCCTCTTCCGAGTAGATGCCCACTGACCTGATCCCTAATTCGGTACAGGCTCTGAACACACGTATAGCAATCTCACCTGAAAAAGAACAATATTTATATAAACACTAAACATGAGATGAATCCGGCGATAAATGGCACAAATAGTCATATTCTGTGACTGTGATGACCAGAGGCCAGAAATTTCGGAGAAAATGAAAAGAGCATAGAACAAGAACTTTACATATTTCCAAACTTATCATAAATTATGTTCGTAAATATTTTATTACAATCAAAATTTATTTATAATTATATGTTTGCATATTTAGTTAATTATTAACAAAAAAATATGAAACGCATGACTTGTAGATTACAAAATAATAATTCAAAAAATAGATTTTTTTTCATATTTAGAATATTGATTATTGATATTTAGAATATCGATATATTAATTATTGATATTTAGTAGTTTCCCCCGTGGGGGATGGGTGGGGATCCCAAGGGATGGTCACCCAACCTAGTTGGGGCGGCCGGACCTGGGACACCCCTTGCCGGAAACCCAGCCTAGCTGGGATGCCGGACCCATCCTTCATCAGCTGCTTACCTCCATACTTGGGATCCCAGCCCCATCCCACACGGGGAAAACTACTAAATATCAATAATCAATATATCGATATTCTAAATATGAAAAAAAATCTATTTTTTGAATTATTATTTTGTAATCTACAAGTCATGCGTCTCATATTTTTGTTAATAATTAACTAAATATGCAAACATATAATTATAAATAAATTTTAATTGTAATAAAATATTTACGAACATAATTTATGGTAAATTTGGAAATATGTAATGTTCTTGTTCTATGCGATTTTCATTTTCTCCGGAATTTCTGGCCTCTGGTCATGACTGTTATGTCTAATAGTCATAAATGTGAAAATTGCTCAGAAGTGGCCAAATTGGGGTCGTAGGTCAAGTGTGGTATCAAATTACTCAGTTCGATGAGATGAATCCAAAGATGTACCACACTTGGGGGTGGGGTGTCGGGAAGCCCCCCATGCGTTTAAAGCCAGATTCACCCCTAAACAATCTGTTGTTAAATAAACTATTTTAATAATGTAAACATAATCTGAGATAAGATTATAGTTTATGCTAAACTTAAGTATACCTTTATATTAAACAACTAAATAAATAGAGTATTATTAGCATTAATAACAAGTTATAATAATAATCCTGAGATTGACTGCCATTAAAGAACTATTGTAGTACTGCACTCAAGCATAGGTAGACATGCACTACACATACAGTATAACCGAACCAATTATAAAATATTTTATATTTAACATCCAAATTAATAAATTATCATTAATTATAATAGAGATAAGCGCTTCAATTAGTTCTAAAATAAAATATATTTCCAATAGTTATTGAATAAATAAAAAAATGATATAATTGTTTATATTAAAGCAATTACAGTAATAAGATTTGAAACAAACCTCGATTTGCGACCAACACTTTCTTGATCTGAGAGCTTTCAGATGTGTTGGCATAGAGTCTATTCGATGTAATATAAAGCGGTCGCAGTCTTGAAATAACAGAAAAGCTTCCATTCTTATGATTGAAGAGACGGATTAATGTTGCCATTGATTCTGGAAAGCACTCTAACTCTATTTCTTCAAAAGGTTCATCAGTTAATTCTAAAAAGGTTTAAGTTTTGCAAATTCAATCATAAATTTCGTAAATTTGTTTCATTTCTAGAAATATATAAAAGTGTTTAATACTTAATTCAAATAAACTGTTAGAATATAATAATTATTATCAATTGTTTTGCTACAGTTCTCACCTCTTATTTAGTAAATGTTTTGTTGCACTAATACTTAAAACCAAAAATTCTCTTTGATATCATCTTTGATGTAGAAGTACTTCAATACCGATAATCATTATTCAACAATATAACCAAATTTGTTGTCTTATCTCCTGTTGAATAATAATTGCATTTAATATTAATCAACATATAATTACATATGGTATTAAACTTCAAACATAGGACTGGACCAGACATTTAAATCGTGTTTAACAGCAATAAATGATAAAATTAGACCAAACTCTAGTCTATGTATAAATAATAAGCTGATAACTTATATCTATTCTTGAAATTATCAAACGATGAGCTCTCGAACCAATGCCAAAGAATGAAAAAAGATATAATAAATGTCATTAATGTAGAGATGAATTAGAAAGTGAGACTAAATATGATAACATAAGATCATAACATCATTTGATTAT
>JAUJYT010000381.1:0-20116 GCA_033996565.1 Nanhermannia nana
AAGTTTGAACTACCGCCTAATATAAGGAATCAATTCTCATATATCCATCAACTCAATCAATCCAATGACAGACAAATCTTTCTCAAGATTAAAGCCTATATTGTTTTCATCCTCTTTTTACTTTTATCTCTACTTTTGTTCGTTACTTATAAGGTATGCTTTTCTTATTACATATTTAACTATATTTTAGGCAATAGAATAACAGAATAGTACAGTATTCTCATGCGAGTCCTCAGTATTCGCAATATTCTTAAAAACCTTTGGCTATTATGAGACAGAGACAGAGATAGAAACCCAGACAGAGATAGAGACTCAGACAGAGATAGACAAAGGTTGATTCACATGATACACTTTGTTGCCATTTATATGACGTTTCACTCTTTAATAATTAAATGACCAGAAAATTCTAGTCTTAATTATAAAAAAAATGAAACCGCTCTGGAATATCATCAAAATAACCAAAGAGCATAAGCTAATCAATGAAAAAGATTAGAAGTCACTCTAATTACGTACTACTCTATAAAATTGAGGCTTATTTATATCCGACTTAAATACTGTATACCAGAATTTATTTAACTAAAATATTCTTAAATTATAAGATTATGTTTTACTGGTATAATATTCACAAATTTTGAGATAACCTTTACAAATGCTAGTATTGTATTGTTAATTAACAATTAAATAATTTAGTCTTTCATTAATATTCAAATTATTATTTCTGTCAGTCATTGGTAGAAATACTACTGTAATCCTTAACCTAAACGACTGTTAATACCCAGTGTTCCTCAAGGCTCAAGCTTTTCAAGCTCGGCGAGGCTGAGCCTGACAAAATCATAATAAATTGAGCCTCTGAGCTGAGCTTGACACATTGAGCCTGACATTGTATGAGCATATATTTAGAACACATTTGATGCCTGTATAGACTATTTTAAAGTATATTACGTTTGTTAGTTATTTCATAAAATAATATTTATCAAAAAATAAACTTTGAAAACTTTTATTCTTTTTCTGCATATATAGTTTTCAGGCTCAGAGGTGAGCTTAAAATGAGCCTCAGCTAAAACATGAGCCTGAGCCTTGAGCTCAGCCGCCGAGCCTCAGGAACATTGTTAATACCTATACTTGTTGTGGTATTCTATTAAAGAATATTCTATTTTTCCTACTAATTATGGATTCTTAAAATAAAATCTAGAATTCAATTCTTAGAATTTCTCTCAAAATACTTTCTATTCATTTGAGTAATACATTGTTTTAAACTCGATTCTATAGTAGAGTTAAAGTTTAATATATTGATTGAAATAAATGTGAAGACATTTCAATTCATTCTCTTATAAATATTTAAGCTCGCATTTAGATCTGGTCTTCACTTAAGTATATTAAAGATTATTTATTTTCTATAGTATGTTCTGAAAATGCTTTTATATTGAAATTTGTTTTTTTTGTTGTTGATGTTGCATCAATTTGTGTCTGTCTGTCTGTGAGTGTGTGTCTGTCTGTCTGTCTGTGAGTGTGTGAGTGTGTGTCTGTCTGTCTGTTTACAATAATGTAAATCAGATATTAATTTATAAAAAAATTTTAAAAATCAAATGAACAAAAAGGCTTTTAAAGCATTTTTCTTCTAAAAATTCAAAATCTTATACTCCATGGGTTTCTATTATCGAAAAGTTGTATGAGTTACTCAGCAACGAGACCTACTTCTTATTACACTTATTAAACACATAATAATATTTGAATTAATTGTATTGTTTTACTAACTTTATTAATAACTTATTTGCTGTTTCTCTACAGAAAGTAAAATTGATGTCAAGAATTAAAAAAATATTTTGCATTCAATATTTAACAAAAGCATAAGTGAATTTCAGAATTTAAACTATTGATTCATTGGAGAGCTTGGACTTAACTATAAAATGAGTCTATAATAAGACTTATTCAGTATCGTTATACAAGAATTGTTTTGCATTAACTATCATTTTAAGTTCATTCAAATGTAACTTTTTTTTAAGAATACTGTTATAAAAATTCAATAAATACTATAAATCTTTGTTATTCATATCACTAATATATTTTGATGGTACAGTTGTTGGCATTTACTTAATTCTATTCATATAATAGTTATAAAAACAGCGGAGTTATGAAAATATAAGATTAAATTACATTTTGTTAAAAGAGTGTCTTTTTCACTAATTGTGATTTTAATCCAATAAAACAGATCGAAACTAAATCTAATTATGTTTAAAAATTCAATATATGTTGCGATTCAAATTTTTTTAATTAATTTTTTAATTTTATTAATTGTGATCATCAGAACTGAAATGAACGAAAGCTTAAAAATATTGAAAAAAGTTTCAATTTTTATAAAAAATATTTCGAAAATTTTAAAGATTTTTAAATGTATTAAAATATGATAAGACATTGTCATTAATTCCTATTAACTATTCATCAACTATTAATTCCATTGGTTTCCAATAATATTTGCAAAAAAATTAGTTTAAATAATTTTTTATCAAAAATATTAAGTCTTACTTATATTGGGTTTTTCTCGAAATACTGCATATATGAGACGCGTCTTTACTTCATTATTGACAGTAATTAAAACACAAGTCATTTAATAATAAAAGTTTTTTCAATGAACTAATAAAGGATTACTTTATTGTATTTGAACTAATTGTTTGAGAGGAATGACTCAGGGGTTAAGAAACTAGAATTATATTTGAGTTGAAGAATATTTTGTTCAAATAATGAATAAACAAATAATAATAAACAAATTTTGAACAACTATTAATTTGAAATGTTTCTCATTTAATTGATAAATAAGTGTATATTCAAGAGTCATATTAATGGATAAAAATTGTGTTTAAAAGTTTTTTAAATTTGGCGCAATTATTCTTTATTTTATTAAAATAATTGTTCGCCCTCTAGTGTATTGATTCGCAGATTTGATATAATTTATGATAAGATTATCAATAGTATTGTCAAAAGTTAGAGTCAAAATATAATATTTAGAAATTGTTATGACTGTCATCTGTTATTCATAATAAATAAACAAATATCTGATAAACAGTTTTGAGCACAAAATCTAAAAATAAATGTCATAAATAAGAAGTTTAAGCACCAGAGGGAGTAACAAAAGAAACTCATACTTTTTAATAGAAGTGATTTGTGTTTATATAGAATTTAATATAATTACTGCTAAGCCTGTGATGGTGTGTAAGCTGTCATGTATTGGAAGTGGGCGTAAATGGCGGACCGGTCTCTATGACTGTCTCTATGACTGTCTCTTCGATTGGAGTCTGACTTGACTTGAATTTAGTTTAACTTTACGTTTAATATAATATTTGTGTAAATCCGTTGCTCTTTATTTCGATTATAAAACAATTAATATTTACATTAACTAAACATTTAAGACATTAATATTGGCCTCAAATCAGGTAATTATTTAATTATAAATATATTTTATGTATTTTTCAATTTCGATAATCAAAAAGTGATTCACCTTTTGGTCACCTTTTGCTGACCTTTAGTTTAATTAATAATTTATTTCTCTTTTATTTAGAGATCTATTTATACTTCACTTGAATTGAATGTCGTTTGCGATTGATTTTTGTGATCGAATCGATTTGTGATTTAAATCAAACGCTATTTAATCGTAAAAGAAGTGATGCCTGCGGTCAGAGGCGATGGCATGAGAGGGTTAGCGGTCTTTATATCAGACATTAGGAACTGTAAGTGATTTACATGATTTGCATAACTGTACATTTCATTCATTATTTCTTAAAATTCATAAATATATGTATTTTCTTGTTATAAACGTATAAATTGTTTGCTTCAAAGTCTGAGTTATTTGCATTCAATTTGAGCTCAATTTTCAAAATAATTGTTTATATTTTCAGTTTCTATGTTAAGTAGTATTTAATAGTTTGATATTTAATCAGAAAGTAGTTTAAATGGACTCTAAAAGTGGTGTATTAATTAAAATGTGATTAATGTGAGCTCTGAAACAGTTTGTAATCTTATATCATATTCGTATTGATATCTTATGTTTATAATAAATATCGCATAAAGGGGTGTATTCTTTTGCAACTCTAACATAAGCTTAACTTAGAATAAGACTAACATTTAATTAAATAATTGAATTGAAGGCAAAAGCAAAGAGGCAGAGATCAAAAGAATAAATAAAGAATTGGCGAACATTAGGAACAAATTCAAAGGCGACAAAACATTAGATGGCTATCAAAAAAAGAAATATGTCTGTAAACTGTTGTTCATCTTTTTGTTGGGTCACGACATCGATTTTGGTCACATGGAAGCGGTCAACCTCTTGAGCTCTAATAAATATTCTGAAAAACAAATTGTAATCAATTGATTAAGAGTTAAGTTTTTTGATTAACGTTTTGTTTATTCAACTTTAGGGCTATTTATTTATATCGGTTCTCATGAACGCAAACAATGATCTGATGAAACTTATTATACAATCGATCAAAAATGACTTGTCCTCAAGAAATCCGATTCATGTTAACCTTGCTCTGCAGTGTATCGCAAACATTGGGAGCAGAGAAATGGCTGAAACATTCGGAAATGAAATTCCAAAACTTCTGGTGTCGGGGTATGTCTTGATAGCAATTAATGATCTGTTTAGAGCGAAAAATCAAATTATAAACTCATTGTTTGAATATTTGATTAGTGAAACCATTGATGTCGTTAAACAAAGTGCTGCACTTTGTTTATTGCGCTTATATAGAGCTCTGCCTGACTTGACTCCAAGCGGTGAATGGACTTCAAGAATAATCCATTTATTGAACGATCAGCATATGGTTTGACTAATATATTGTTGATTCAAATAATAGAAATAATGTACAATTTGTTGCATTTATTATAGGGTGTGGTGACGGCAGCTGTTAGTGTAATAAATTCTTTAGTAAACCGAAGTCCAGATGAATACAAAGGCTGCGTCTCTCTGGCAGTATCGCGATTGAGTCGAATAGTGACCGCCTCATACACTGATTTGCAGGACTACACCTATTATTTTGTACCCGCGCCGTGGCTTTCGGTCAAACTGTTGCGATTACTTCAAAATTATCCGCCACCTGACGATCCGGGAGTCAGAGGAAGACTCAATGAATGTCTGGAGACTATTCTGAACAAA
Source organism: Nanhermannia nana (assembly GCA_033996565.1). NCBI lineage: Eukaryota > Metazoa > Arthropoda > Arachnida > Sarcoptiformes > Nanhermanniidae > Nanhermannia > Nanhermannia nana. Next base: position 5,144 of record JAUJYT010000381.1, read on the forward strand.
GCTCAAGAGCCCCCAAAGTCTAAGAAAGTGCAGCACTCGAACGCTAAAAATGCTATTCTATTCGAAGCAATTAGTCTTATAATACATATGGATAGTGAACCAAATTTATTAGTGAGAGCTTGCAATCAATTGGGACAGTTCTTACAGCACAGAGAGACTAATCTCAGATATTTAGCACTCGAGAGTATGTGTCTTTTGGCCACTTCTGAGTTCTCACACGACGCCGTTAAGAAACATCAGGACACTGTCATCAATGCTCTAAAGGTTCCTTTTATTTATGTTAATACCTGTAGTCCTGTATTTCTATTACTTTTCTATAATTTTTATTTCTATTATTAGACTGAAAGAGACGTTAGTGTTAGACAAAGAGCTGTTGATCTGCTTTACGCGATGTGTGACAAATCAAATGCTGAAGAAATAGTTAGTGAAATGTTGGCATATTTGGAAACCGCTGACTATTCGATTCGCGAAGAAATGGTTAGTTTCAAAGTTAAAATATTTAATTATTTTTAGTATAAAAATAAATTTGTTTATAGGTTTTGAAAGTTGCGATACTGGCAGAGAAGTATGCATCAGACTATACCTGGTATGTGGACGTGATTCTCAATCTTATTCGTATCGCTGGTGACTATGTTAGTGAAGAAGTTTGGTATCGAGTCATTCAAATTGTGATAAACAGAGAAGACGTTCAGGGATATGCTGCCAAAACTGTCTTTGAGGTAATTAATGCTCATGTTATACTATTATATGATTGATAACAATTACTGCTAACCCTACCCAACAGGCACTACAAGCTCCGGCCTGTCATGAGAATATGGTGAAAGTTGCCGGTTATATACTCGGAGAATTCGGAAATTTGATTGCAGGCGATCAAAGATCGAGTCCATTGATTCAGTTTCAACTTTTACATTCGAAATATCATTTATGTTCGGCATCAACTCGTGCTCTCTTACTGACAACTTATGTTAAATTTATTAATTTATTTCCTGAAATAAAAGTAGACATTCAAACAATACTTAAAAATCATAGCAATATTCGAAGCGCTGACGCTGAACTACAACAACGAACTGTAGAATACCTGCAATTAAGTAATATTGCGACCACCGATGTATTGGCCACAGTTTTAGAAGAAATGCCACCTTTTCCTGAAAGAGAGTCTTCTATTTTAGCAACACTCAAAAAGAAAAAGCCCGGTATGACCAGTGGTGTCACCAATACTGGCAAAGAATATAAGGGAACGATGACTAACAATGTAATGAACGACGTAACCAGTCCGTCAATCCCTACAAATAATTCGACTGACTTATTGGGTTTGAATAGTTCGCCTCCATCTGAGGTCACACAAACCCAATCAAATGCTAGCCTTTTGGTTGACGTATTTGGTGATAGCATTTCATCTGCTAATTCCACATTTAACAATATCAGTGGTTCTGTCAATATCAGTGGTCCTGTCACTCCAACCGCTGGTGTGGTAGTGAGTAATGAAGAGGGACTCAAAAAGTTAGTTTGTAAGCATAACGGCGTTCTCTTCGAAAATGATTTGCTTCAGATCGGAGTCAAATCAGAGTTTCGTCAGAATCTCGGAAGAATTAGTCTCTTTTATGGCAATAAAACTAATTCTCAATTCCAAGGATTTTTGCCCACAGTTTCCTGTTCTGATCAGCTCTCACTCAGTATGCTTTCAATTAACTTATTTTTTAATTAATATACTTATCAATAAATTATTTTCTCATTTTATCAGATCTAAGCGTTCAGGTGAGACCTGTAGAGCCAGCCATTGATGCCGGCGCTCAAGTTCAGCAACAAATTAATGTTGAATGTGTTGAAGATTTTCAAGACTTACCAACTATTTTAGTGCAATTTATGAATAATGGGATCCAACAGAGACTGAGCCTCAAATTGCCCGTTACTCTCAACAAATTTTTGGAACAAACGGTTATGAACTCAGAAAACTTTTTTGCCCGTTGGAAAAATCTAAATAAGTATGCGTTCGATTCTTATCTATCATTCCTTTTCAAATGTTTAATCAGATACTAATCACTTGACTTTAGTCCAGCACAAGAGGCACAAAAAATATTCAAAGCAAGGTTTGGAATGGATTCAGAAGTGACTAAAACTAAGTTAATAGGATTTGGCTTCCAACTATTGGAAAGCGTAGATCCAAATCCTGAAAATTTTGTTTGTGCGGGAATTGTTCACAGCAGGAATGTTCAGGTCGGGTGTCTTCTAAGGCTCGAACCTAACAAACAGGCACAGGTTTGTCATTATTTGACATTATGTTTCTCATTATTTTTCTCATTATTTTTGTATGCATTAAATGTATATTATAGAGGTATTTGTTAGTCATGACAATAGAGCGTATTTGATAAATAATTTAGTTCTCATTATAATGTTATGAATAGATAACAATTGTTATTAATGTTGTTTCTCATTACAGATGTATCGATTGACTATAAGATCGAGTAAAGACACAGTTTCTCGACGCATATGTGAACTACTTCACGATCAATTTTAGTCTCACTTTAATAATCAATCAGAAAAACAGATGCAAAACACTCATAAAACCAAAGATAGATAGCATAAAGAGTGCGATTCCCATACTTTGGCGATATTATAAACAAATGATAATAATCTATCGGTTTTGAACACATATTCCAATAAAGTATTATAAGATTTATAATTAATTATCTATTGATTTAGTATAGAGAGCACTGTTTTTAATGAAATAGTTGCTATTTTATCGTTTATGTTGGATATATTGGTATAATTGCTGATCAATTAAAAAACTCATTCATCATGACTTATCATATTATTGCCGAATAGCATAATAACTGCTAATTTATCAATTTTTGTGTGTTTGATCGCCTAATGTGTTGTGTAATATAATTATTTATGCCGTTTAGCTCTTGAAACACAAAACATTCCGAGTTATGATGGGATTTATAAATACCCTCATTATTGAAATTCTTTATTTCAAGAATTGGGTTTCAGATCTAATTCTTGATAATCCAATCGATGTAATGATTATTTAAATAATGTTTTTAATTGTTTGTTTTCCTAATCAATTATGAAATTAATGATTTTGATTAATATCTGCCATAAATTATGTAAAATGAAAACATTGCGAGAATTGTCTATTATAGTGCCTCTATTTTAATCCTATTTCTAAATTATGATTATTATAAACTATATATCAAATCTATGTCAAGTGTTGTAATTATAGTTATGTTTGTCTTATTCTTTTTTATCTTAATATAATGTTTCAAATTATGTACTGATATAGGGATCAAATCAATTATTAAGCTCTTCATCTCTGTTCACAATAACATAACCAATTGATTGAACTCAAAGGCTGTTTAATTCTTTTCCAAATCAACCTTAAAGTCATCTTTTCCTAAATCTGATTTATAACATCATTTTTCTGGTTCTCAAAGTTTTCAAAAATACTTAGAAATTGATTTGAACTCATTTTTAATTAATCCGAATATCTTTCTAATTGAAAATATAATTAAATTTATTTTGACTTTAAGTTTAAACAATTGTTGAATCTTCCGAATGACTGTTTTCCTCTCTTTTGAGAGCACATAAAACAATATTTTGTTAATTTATAAATAATAAAAGTATCAGTTTATTGACTTATGTTTTATTAATTACCGGTCAGATGATTATTAATAACTCTTTTATACTTTGAATACTAGTATATTGAATAACATTATAACAACATATTTGATATTCAAATCAAATGTTTATAAAGTTATTTGACCCGCAATTAATAGGATATAGAGTACAATAACTGTACTGAACGGCTCTCTCTTTATTCTAATGAGAAATTCTGGTTTTCATAGGAATCGGGTTTTGTTTTTCAATTAAAGGAGATTTCAAACAAATGGGTCATATCTTTGGTCAGGTTTTCATTTTATGATTTTCTTGTTTGAATCCAATCACATAATTCTGAATAAGGATTGGCTAATATTTTAAATAATTCTAAGAAAAGTTTGCAAAACGTTACAAACAATTGAATAGAATTGTTTTGATTTAATTAATGAATAAATTAGAGTTAATTTCTATGAATTGTATTCATTTTATTGGACCTCAAAATGGAAATATTGTTTTCAAACAACTTTTTGCTTATGTTTGACTATTTATTCAATACACAGTTGGACTGCACTATAACTTAGAATAAAAGTTTACTCAGGACTTCATATTCTGTATACAAAACTGCATATTCTCTAACATTTTCTCAATAGTGACAACTTTTTGTTTAAAAAGTCACAAACTTTTGAAATTAAAGATTGAATTTCTTAACAAAAACATTAAAATTATAGAAATATTGTAAGAAATATAGAAAATGACAGAAAAATCTAATTTGAAAGCAAATAGGAATATATATGTAATCTTAACTATTATTACGATTCATAAGTAGTTTTGATCGCATAATGAAAGAAATGCTTTATATGTCGACCTCTAGTACAGCGCTTTCAACATAACATGCAATTCAATAATTAAATGTTATATATATTCATATTATATGAATAGTATTGAGAGACAGACTCTATGATAGACTCAATGTTAGCGATGATCTCACGTGTTGTCTAAACTCTCCATTCTTTTAGTTTGGATTCAATTCTTTGAATGTAATTTATTTTTCAATAAACAAAACAAATTGTTTTTATCAGTAAATTATTCTTTTTTACTATTATTAATAATTTAAATCATTTTCTCAATTAATTAACTATTAATTTAAAGAAACAAAACATTAATTGCGAAATAATTGTGAAAATAGACAAAAAAGACGAATAACTTATTGATTATTATTGTTATTAAAATAGTCGACAATTTATTGATTTTAATAAATAATAATTGAGTTCAAAATCAACAGCAATGGAAACAAACAAATTGAGTGAAATATTCAAATCAACTATAGATCAAAACCAGAGCCTGAGAGAAAATGCGGAAAAACATTTGGAACAAGTATTCAATTATTTATATATAAATTTAAATGAATTAACAATTAATTAATATAACTGTTAACAGATCCACAAAATAATAGGATTCGTGCCATCAATACTGCAGTTAGTGATGGAGAACAGCATAGAAATGCCTGTAAGACAGGCCGCAGCGATATATCTGAAGAACCAAATCATAACCAATTGGGCAGAAAAGACAACTCAACCGCCAACGGCTGTAAACACACAATTGGTTTTTTGGATTCACGAACAGGACAGAGGAATGGTTAGGGAATCAATAGTTGACGCCATAGTAATGGCTCCAGAGTTAATACGCGTTCATTTGGCGGTTTGTCTCAATCACATCGTAAAACATGACTTTCCTCTGCGTTGGACCGGAATTGTAGACAAAATAGCCATTTATTTGCAAACTCCAGACGCGAGTCTATGGATGGGGTCATTGGTAGCGCTCTATCAACTCGTCAAGAATTTTGAGTATAAGAACAATGAGGACAGAACACCATTACTCGAAGCCATGAAACTCTTGGCGCCGCTTATGTACCAATCCTTCGTTCACTTAATGCCTGATCCCAGTGAACAATCAGTTCTACTGCAGAAACAATTGCTTAAGATATTCTACGCTTTAGTTCAATATTCATTACCATTAAGTCTATTAACGAAAGATATATTCACCCAATGGATGGAATTGTTTCGTCAGATCATCGATAGAGACGTTCCGAACGAAACCAATAACATAGACGCTGACGAGAGGCCAGACCTCGCCTGGTTTAAGGCCAAGAAGTGGGCGATGCATATATTGGCGCGAGTTTTCGAAAGGTATGGTTCGCCCGGAAATGTTCATAAAGAGTATCGAGAATTCGCCGACTGGTATATCAAAGCGTTCTCTCTGGGAATCATTCAAGTGATGCTCAAAGTTCTTGAGCAATACGGTAATAAAGTTTATGTGACACCAAGAGTTCTGCAACAGGCGCTCAATTACATCAATACTGCGTAAGTTTTAGATCAGATCTTATTTTTGTCATTTAATTGATTGTAATCAATGAAAATTAAATAATCTATTAATAGTGTTAATCACGCGTTTACGTGGAAACTAATTAAGACTCATATGCCTGTTATTGTGCAAAACATTTTATTTCCTCTCATGTGTTACACCGACGAAGACGACGATCTCTGGACCACAGATCCCATCGAATATATTCGACTCAAATTTGACGTATTTGAAGACTATGTCTCTCCCGTAACGGCGGCTCAAACACTATTACACACCTGTTGTAAGAAAAGGAAGGACATGTTACAAAAATCAATGGGTTTTGCGATACAGGTATTGAGTAATGCAAACAGTGACCCGCGTTTGAAAGACGGGGCCTTACATATGGTGGGATCTGTTGCCGATATTTTGCTCAAAAAGGACATATATAAGGATCAAATGGAGAACATGTTAGTCGCCTATGTATTCCCTCAGTTTCAGAGCCCGTTCGGATATCTAAGAGCGAGAGCCTCTTGGGTTTTGCATTACTTCGAAGACATCACGTTTACAAATGACGCCAATTTATATCAGGCTTTGTCTTATTTGCAAAACGCTCTCTTAACTGATAAGGAATTGCCGGTCAAAGTAGAGGCCGGAATATCACTTCAAATTATGATTTCCTCTCAAGAAAAAGCGCAACAAATTATTGAACCAAATATTAGAGAAGTGGCGAAAGAAATGCTTGAAGTTATCCGAAAGACAGAAAGTGAGGACTTGACTAATGTTATGCAGAAGATTGTCTGCATTTTTAGTGAACAGTTGACATCAATTGCTGTTGAAATGACTGACCATTTGGCACATACGTTCAGTCATGTAATTAATTCAGGTGAAGATGAGGAGAGTGAAGACAAAGCATTGACAGCAATGGGTATTTTGAATACAATCGATTCGATACTGATTATGATGGAAGAGCAGAAAGAAATTATGGCAAAACTGGAGCCAATAGTTATACAAATAATAGTCTCGATATTCAATCAGGAAATGATGGAATTATATGAAGAGGCCTTCACTCTGATCACAACCATAACCACACATACTATTTCGAACGATATGTGGAAAATATTTGAGATGATGTATCAGATCTTCAACAAAGACGGCTTTGACTATTTCACAGATATGATGCCTTCGCTGCATAACTTCATTACTGTAGATCCCGAAGCCTTTATTAGTAATGAAACTCATTTTGTTGTCATTTATGGGATGTGTAAATCAATTATGAACAGTGAGGCGGGAGAAGAGGCTGAATGTCACGCCGCAAAGCTCTTAGAAGTTATTATTTTACAATTCAAAGGAAAGATTGATAATTGCATTCAATATATCGTTGAGTTAGCCGTCAATCGGTTACTAAAAGAAGTGAAATCCGATGACTTGAGGACAATATGCCTGCAAGTTGTGATCGCAGCGCTCTTTTACAACTCGGACCTATTGTTTGAAGTGCTAAATAAGATGCAACCGCCCAACTCTAATCAGTCACTTGTCAATCATTTTATTACGCAATGGATTCAAGACACCCATTGCTTTCTTGGACTCCACGACCGAAAGATGTGCGTTCTCGGACTCTGCACTCTTATGGGCTTAAACATTAACAAAAGACCGGTTGTTCTCAATGAAATTGCCGCACAATTAGTGCCGTCAGTTCTGCTGCTATTCGATGGTTTGAAAGAGGCCTATAAGTCAAAGGCTGAAAATGAATACGAAAGCGATACTGATTCCGATGCGGTCACTGATGACGAAGAAGATGGTGAAGACGTGGAAGACTTAGATGACGATGAAGATCATATTAAAGGTAATGAGTATTACCGAAGACTGGTTGTCAATATTAATAAAAACTCTCCCTTTCCGGTCACATCAGCTTCAGTTATGGACGACGATCAGGAAGAGTCAGAAATCGATTCCGACTCCGATGAAACCGACGATGGCTTTGAAATGACTGCTTTGGAATCATATAGAACTGCTATCGATTTGGACGACACGCCTGTCGACGAATATATTCTATTTAAAGAACTTCTTGAGTTCATTCAGCAAAACGACCTCAATTGGTATAATGTCTTAATTTCTCCGCTCAATGCACAGCAGCAAAAGTCAGTCCAAGACATCTACACTTTAGCTATTCAAAGGAAAGCGGCGGCCGGTATGTAATGATTTTATAAGTGAAACATTACTTGTTATTGAAACAAAGGAACAGTTAAGTCAATATAATTATTGATACATTTGAAGGTTGCAAAGGCTGCACAAAGAGTTGTAATCTTTTATTTGAAGTAGTTTTCAAACTTTTTGGTGTAATGGTTACCACTATTTTCCATTAATTATGATATGTAGGAGAATATGGAGATCTTTAACCCTAATTTATTGCTTGTGATCACCTCTTGAACCACAGTTTGAAAACTATTGCATTGATCGCTCATTAATTTGATATAATTTAAATATTTATGAGAAATATTTAAAAATAATAATTCTGTCAATTATTTACTTATCTCTTATGTATTACTTGTTATTTAGTTAAAAGTTTAACTAAATTTAACTAAGTTTAACTATTACAGAATCGAGGAAAATTGAAAAGAGTGGTGGATATGTCTTCGCAAACCCGAACGTCCCGACGTGTTTCAACTTTGGCGGCGCCCCTATTTCGTAACACACAATATTTTTTAGAATTCTAATAATCTCTTTAAATTTTTAGTTGTCTAATGAATTTACAAATAATATGTTAATTATTGATTTTACACAATTATAAATTTTGCTGATATTATAACTTATAATTGCCTATAATTGAGCTCTTGATTAGAGCTTATATTAAATCCATAACAATATGTATTTAAATAATAGATTTTCGCTTAAAATGATCACACATTCAATGCATGATTTTTATTCATTTAAACAAATTATCTTTTGATCGTTGTTTTGATTCAACAACTATTTAACTATTCGAACAATAAATTTAACTATTTTTGGTCATTAGTCGAACCTTCAAAATCATTTTGAACCTATTGGTCCTGTTATGAGATTTGAGATGAAGACTAATTTCATAGCTTTGTTGTGTTTACTACACAGACGATTAATTGATGAGTTGTCCAAAAAATGCTTAAGCCTTAAAAACTTTTATTTCAATTTATGAATATTTGTTCACTTTTATGTCGAAAAATTAGAATTTAGTATTATTTGAAGCATAATATTATCGGACAGTAGTTATGACAATATGTACAGAGAAATGAATCACAAGAAACAATTCTAATAATAATATTAATCATAATAAACAGTTTCTATAGCCCTTCAATTTTATTAGAATTATTAGAAAAGGAGTAAAGTCTTATTCGGCTATTGTCGTAAACATCTCTCGAAGTAAGTGTTGCCGACCTGTCCGCCAAGCATTGCTTTCTTCACATTCTGTTCAAATAGCCGACGATTGCTTTGTAGTACTTCAGCCGCTTCTTTATTTAGCGGGTCTTCAGGGTTGGGCTCCTGCGAGGCAAACATTCAAATGAATTAATAGTCAATTGAATAAAGGTATGGATTATTGAATACATACTAAAAACAGATATTGTAAGCCATAGACAATGGAATTAATAGTGAGAACTGGTTTCCAGTCTTCTCTCAAAATATTGAGACATACATTGCCCTCGAGATCAATGTTAGGATGATATACTCGTGTCTCGCATTTCACTTTTGGCGGTTCGTGCGGATAGTTCTGCGACACTTTGAAACTGAATACGAATTTGCCTCCTTTGTAAAAACCCTACGGACACACATTATCTTAATTATCACAATACAGACATATATATAAATATATTTTAATATATAACTAATGAGTCTATACTTCGTCCGGACAGATGATGATCTTGAAGTTGAGCAGATCTCCGTCCGGGTCCGACTGCATCACACAGTTCTTCGGGAGAGTCAACTCACTTATGTCTGTCATATGTCATACAAAATACATATTAATTATAATAACAGTTATAGTAATCATACAAATGGTGCGAACCTTTAGTTATGCGAATCTGTGCCGCAGTATTGCGTTTGGTTTGCGAACTATTGTTGGGATTCGAGCCTTGATTTTGTTGGTTCTTCAGTGAAAACAATTTTATCATCTTTTCGATTATGGGTTGTATGAATTCAATTAAAATAGTTATTTAATTAAAATACAGCTATTTATTGAGTCATTCAATTAAATAAAAGCAAAACTAAAATGAATGAAATGTTTGGTTAATAATTATTATTATTATAATTATTATATGAATAGAACTGCAATTCTTTTGCAAATGAAAATCAATGACAAAAGGGATCTTCAGTTAACTCTCTTTAGGATAATATCAATATTGCTATAAATTGAGTGCTTCTAAAGTCCATCCATTTATTATGTTGTTGTGTAGAAACCAAACTCTATCAACACTACAACTGAATGCCTCTGTATATGAGTGGCTTTATCTCAACGTTATTTACTGTTCATGTGATCGATAGTTTCATTTACAGCTGATATCAAATCATTCAAAAGCATAGTATTTCACGGTTTAGGTCAAATCCGAGGCAATCATGAAAGGCTTGTAAATCAATTATTTATTTCATTCAAACAATTAAATCTATTTTTAACCATAAAAATTATGTTAACCTTAGTCTAAGTGCTGACCACTAAAAGACTATTAAAATATTGAGCTTTTATTTTAATTTGTTTTACAATTTAAATATTTATGACAGATGTGACTCATATGCAAAACATTGAAAAATTTTACAATAACTTTAAGTTAGATTTAAAACTATTGTTTTGTTGCTGGAACACAGAGCTCAACAAAATGTTAACCCTTTTCTTTATTTTTACAATAATACGAATAATACTACAGAGTATTGATTATATATTTTAAAAGATTTTCAAAAAATGCATTTACACTAACAATGCTTTTAAAGTGTTGTGTCTTTTAATTCGCTAAACAAAGTTTTACTGTTAAGAAGTTATATGAATCACAATAATTGAAATTTGTTTCCAAACTTCCAACTCTTTATAATTAAAAAATAGCCGAATATGAAAGTAATGGATATATTTTTTGGTTATTACGTCATTTTATGTAAAGCTATTAAAAGGGAAGAATTGTACGAAACATATTTGCGGACTGGCCTTCGGTCCAATTGCGGGCCAGTTCGTACCAATTGTTGATTGCTTGTGAGCAACTGATACGCCACATACGCGGCACCAATAACTGCACCTGACCATAGGTTTCACAATTGGTCTGTTGCCGCCCCTCTCCAAACATTTCTGGGTATTGGTAGTGGTATTGAGGATACTGTTCAAAAGGTATTCCTGGATATTCATTCTGGGGATACATAAGTCCTCCCATTCCTGGTATTGATATTGTGGATACTGATAATGCATTCCCGGATTCATATTTGGGTACATATTTGGATACATATTTGGATACATTAATTGTTGAAGCATTAGTTGATTTGTCATATTTTTCTGCATTTGTTGGAAATGTGTTTGTAATGCTTGATATCCTGTATTTAATTGACTGTTTGGCACAAATGGTTGCGATGGATAAAGTGATTGTTGTGCTAACGCTCCAGAATCTGGTGGCAAACCTTCCTTTTGAGACTGATTGTTAGCATTTGTGTTCAATATTAAATGTCCAACCAATGAAATTCTCAATGGCTTAAGAGCTCGACTCTTATTATGTCTTCTTTTTCTTAAATTGTCAGAAACTTTATCCCAACTATTATTCAATTGTTCAATAGTTTTGAGTACAGACTTATTTCCACAATTGGTCACATCTATGCCTCTCATAAACTTCTTGCATACCATTATCCCAGACTTCGATTGCTTCAAAACTACAACCTTCTGGTATTTGGAGATTCGTCAGTACAGGAAATACTTGACAGAAAAAATACTGGATTTTTCTTATTAGAAATACTGTTTTTATCAAACACTTTAACGTCTTCTAATTGAGTAACATTTCTTTGAGACATGAATTGTATCAACAAATCGGTATCACATCTAATAAATGATCCGTTTTGTAATAGAGTCCTATTTAGTTCGGTTTCCTTTCCTTTTAGAGCACAACAATCAATGAGAACAAGTCTCGCGCCTGAGCTTAAGTATATTCCGAATCCCTTTACTTCTAACTTATTATTTAATGTTTTTCATGAAATTCCTTTAGATTTTTCTTTCTTATATCAAAAAAGCTTCCAGTTTTGTCTGAAGGACCGAACCGTCCAGAATCTCTTCGAACTTCGAGATCCACACTGTCTTCAGAATCCGTGATATGATATCCAAGTATTAAAAGACCGTTTTTATCCAGTTTTGGGCATTGATTTCAAAATAATTGCAATATATTGTTGAGACTTATCAGCGAGAGTTTCAACCAATTGGTAATAACATTCAACTTTACATAACTGACCACAATTATCAATCAATATGTCATATCCGGTCTGTTTCTCTGATTCTTTAGTAAAATACTCAATAATCTGTTCAATATTTTCTTTCAAACCTAAAACTAAACTTTTGGTAAAATGAGATTCCATTCAATTTTTTGTAGAGCACCGGTTTTTATGAATAGCTAAACCTTTTTCTCATTAAATGCCTGTAAACTAAATACTTGATCTGTTTTTACGAATCAATATCATTAAGTATTTCATTTGTGAGAGGATTAGATGCCATTCTATTTGTATCCTTCAGAACCTGCGACAGACATATCTTTCTTGAATCAAAAAATCAATTTTTAAACAATTTGAAAAACTTATTTAAAAAGTGTTAAAAACTACTTATTTCTCATTTCAATGTTTTTGAATTATATTTGATTTGAATGAAACAAAAAAATTATGTTTTTTGCAACTTTAATGAAGTTTTAAAAACTCCTTTCGTAACAATATATTTAACATAACGTTAATTACACAGTGCGTGTACAGTCTGTTACACCTAATACAAGCAGAACGTGTAAGGGATTATCACAAATGATGTCACGCTGAAAAGAGCTATTTACGGACCCCAACCCACCCTATGTAACGCGATTTTAACGTTATGTCCTATATGAGCAATTTTTTCATCGCTAGACCTTCACCCCCATCCTCCCCCTTTTGCATGACATCATTTGTGGATCACTCCTAATAAGCTACCAATAAGAGTCATCTAACGATATGTTTTAATTAACACTAATGAGATGTCACTCATATGTCACTCACTTTTAATAATATGTTTTTAAATACACATTAATTCTCATAAGTTTTACATTTGTTTTGAGATAATTATTGTTAGCAATAGTTTTAATAGCAATTCTATTCTCAAACAAATTATTAAACTATTGCTCATTGGGTTTGAAATAATATTTATTTACATTAAAAGTAAATAACATTTAAAAAGCAATACTTTTTTAAATTAATCGCAAATAAAATCCATTTCTAAGACATCAATAAAATAAATTTTAAAATCATATAAAATCAATAAATAAATTTTACAAAATAATCTTTTTTTAACAATATTTAGAAATTATTAACTTTAGCCAAAAATCTCTTACATATTTAGATTTCTCGGCCTAATTTACATATAAATTGGTTCTAATTTCACTCATATCTGAATTAACAAACGACTAAAAGTAAAAATTGCCATTGAAAAAAGTATTTCGCAAACCATTAAGTACGTCTGTTAAAAGTCAATTTTTAAACCCCCACTCCCCCTATGTACGCATTTCCATACGTGACCTAATATTAAACATATAGGAGAATATGAGTTTGTACGCTTTTGACTGACCCCCTCCCCCTATGAGTGCGTACGTACTTAATGGATCTTGCCATAGTTATATACAGGGTTCGCCAAGCCCATTCGCGTCAGGTGGGGTGGAAGTCCGAAAATTCTTAAGTTCACTACTATATCAATGATAACAGAGTTAACTTGTTTTATAAAAGGGGGTATGAACTAAGGGTTTTTACAGATTGATCGCCACATATTCTAAGTTAATTTTGTAACTTACATTACACTAATTCATACTTTATTAAACCTTACGATATTTTACGATATATGGTTAAAACTAAATTAATTTAGATTATATTCAAATTTATTTCTAAATTGACACATGTATTAAATCAGTAAAAACATTGAAATAAATAACGTCTAATATGTGCCCCATCACAAAGAGATAAACTTTTGCATTATTTGTTATTTAAAGTTTAAACTTTGACTTTAACTCATATTAATTCAAATACTTAAACTTAAAAAGCACTAATACACATGTTATAAAATGTCAAATTATAATATAAAAACACATGTAATTTATTCAGTAAATTTAGTCTTAATGGTTGCTGTTAATGGTTAGTGTTAATAACATAATTAATGTTAAAATTTACTTTTAAAAACGAGAGAAAATAATTAATGTATTTGACGCTTTACATGATTTTTTAAATATAAAACTATAAAATTTAATTTATTTTTAAATTTTAAAAATTTTATATGCTTATACAAAAAAGCAATAAGCTAAAATTGTAATAAATTATAGGTGCTTTTTCTACGTTTACCACAGGAATGGATTCTGAAAATGCATCACAAATTGCTAACTTTTATAATGATCGAAGTATTTTTATTACTGGCGCCACAGGATTTATGGGAAAAGTGAGTTATTAGCACTTCAAGCTTTATTATACGTAAAATAATTCTTTTCCTTTCTTAAGGTTCTTGTAGAGAAACTCATGCGTTCCTGCCCTGGACTAAAACACATTTATGTATTATTGAGGACTAAGAAGGGTTCTGACGCTCGAGCACGTCGTGAAGATCTATTAAATGCTAAGGTATATCTTTTTTGTAGATTTAATTTAATTTTGCGCTTTTATTGTGTGTTTGTTTTAAATTTATTTATTGATTAGATTTTTGAGAAGATTAGAGACGAGAACCCGAAGGTTTTAAATAAATTATTGGCCATTCAGGGAGATATCACAAAACCTGGTTTAGGAATATCAGAAACAGATTTGAATTCTTTAATAAACAACGTGTCAGTTGTCTTTCATTCAGCTGCA
>JAUJYT010000382.1:0-20099 GCA_033996565.1 Nanhermannia nana
AATATTTGTTGAGTCAGATATTAAAATGAGTTTAATATCAATAGTTTTTCCAAAAAGCGAAGCTGTAAATCATTAAAGTGATACAACACTCAAATGTGACGCTTGTGTTGGTTCAATATGCGAAACATGATAAACGACTGAAGGATAACAGTTATCGCAATCTCAATAACTTTATGATTTAAAAATTCCATTGAAACTAATTTCGTAATGAAGTTATAGATTAGAAGTATGAGGGCTGACCAACATTCACACACATGCCATAGGAATCACATATCAATTTCTGGAAAACCGATTCTTCCAGGCCTTCAATCAAAGCAATTGAACTAAAAATCAAATCATCATTCAATAAAATCATGATTAATAATAAAAAGGTCTCAAACTCTTTATAGTATTACAACAAAAATCAATTGAATTAAATTAAATACTTTGACAAAAGTATATTTGAAAATGTCAGTTGAGAGGAAACCCTTAATTGCAGGCCATAAGACTTCTAAACAATATATTTTCTTCAATCTACTGTATTGATGTTTAACGAAAATTTCAACATTTATCAAGATAACACACTAATATATTTTATTTTTAAAAATTAACTCAATAGAGACTGTTCGAGAGAGTACAAAAATTTTAATTAAATGATTTGAAAAGAAACAATTTCTTTTAAGTTATAAATTTTGCTCTACAAATCAGATTTAGAGTTATCTGAAATATTTTTACATTGTTATATATGTTTTACAATGTTACATTGCTAGACATAAATATTCATATCTTGTATACATATATTGAATTGGAATAGGTTAAATTAACTCGAATTATAATAAATACTGACTACCTATAGTTACACTTTATGATAGAATATTAAAAGTTTAAATCTAAAATCAGTTAATCATTTACTGAAAATATAGTAAGAGATTTTTTCTAACATAAATTCAATCACATATTAAATTCTTCTAATTTTCTAATAGTCAGATTAGCTGATGATCTGAATTATCAGTTTAATAGAATTAAATGTTTACTTGAAAATTAGTTTGTATTTCAATTCATGCGAATGATAGGACATGAGTTGGTCACCCATGTTGTCATCAAATTATTCAATGTTGGCTCAGCTTTCCCTACTTAATAACTTAGCTTATAGTCATAATAAATTTTAATAATAAGCAATATTCAGATGTCAATCACTGATTCTCAGAGAACGTATTGCTTAGTTAAAAGGCAATAACTTAATGAACAATCATTTAATTAATGAATTCAAAGATGAGATCAAATTCAAAACAAGATTACATAAAACGAACAATTATTTTATTATCAAATAAAGATATGCTTTTAATAAGTATTGTTTTGTATACTAATTGCTAGTTCAACACTTTCAAGAGCCATATAAAGTGTTTTATAAAACTTTTTTTTATAACTGATCATAAGTTCGGAGGTTAGTAAGAGTTTTATTGGATCTGCTTTTACCAAAATGGAAGAAGATCGTAAAAATATTGGAATTTTAGTTGATTTAAATTCTGTGTTAACTGAAAATTATCAAAGAATGGACAATGAAAGTACATTAAACAACATCAATAATAATAATAATGATGCAAAGTCAAAAAACCACAACTATTGGAAAATTAATTTATCGCTGATTTTGCTGCCACTTATGATAAGTGGTGCACCAGTTCATCAATTGATCCTTAAGAAAAATGATAATATTGACAGTACAAAAGAGTGGTTGAGGTCAATGTTTAGTCCTGGCTATAGTAGACTTCATTGGGTTTGTGTTCCCATAAATGTTGTTTTAATTATATATGCGATTTGTGTGAATCTTACAATTCTCGTATCTACGCTTTGGTTTCTCAAAGAGTTATTTTTTGACGGAGTATTTGCCACACAATTATTAATTAAAATAATTAAATTTTTTCAATCGATCCCATATATAATAATAATCAATCTTTTATGGCTAAAGGGCTATCAATTCAAGAATTTGATGAACTCCTTCGATCATGACTTTGATATAATTAATAATTTAAATATGAAACTTAATCACACTTTTAAAGTAGGGGCTCTTTATTCTCTGCTAATTTACATAGAAGTTACTCAAACCGTAATCATAGGCAAACGAAATCAATACTGTGACAGCTCTTATGAGCCTGACTTGCCATACAACGAAACTTCAGATAATAATTATATTGGATTAGGTGTTTTATGCAATAAGGCTTTGACTTCAGAGATATTAATTCATTTAATAGTTGAAATCACATATTACTTGACGCTAATGCTCTATATAGTCATTTCGTGGGTAATTATCTTTAATCTCAATCTTATAAATTATAACATATTATTAAAATTAAATTAATTCTAATTCCATCTCAATTTTTAAGGCAATTTATACACAATTTCGTGCTGTAAACAAGTATATTAAGTCAAAAATAGGCACTGATATCCCTACTGTTAAACATTTTGATACAGTTAAGAGGCTATACAAGAAAACTGCTAAACAAGTGGTTAAAGTTAACAACAGATTCAGTTTATTAATATCATGGATAATCATTTTAAACGTTGTATATCTATTATGTGATGTCAGTACCGGATTAGAATTATTACAACCATCTAAAGTTGTTAAAAATTTTAAATCTTATAAAGTGACAGACGAAGCATTGAGGACAAGTGTACGAATGTTTGCAACATTCGTATTAACAATAATCGCAAAACTAAGTATAATGATTATTCTAACCGTCCAATTAATATTAATTAATGATGAATCCAAATCTACTGTTGTTTATCTAAACGATTTTGTGACACAATTCAAAAGAGAAGTCTCTGCTGCCGATTATCATTCAGTAAGTAATTTGTCATAAATTGCAACAAATATAAGTAATGCTTTAATATTATGATATTTAAGTACTTTAATAATTTAAATTACATTAAATGAGAGATTTTAATCTATTTTTAGTTCAGACTTTTGAAGTCATATATTATCTCATTTATGGGACAGCGAAACAAGAGATCATTATTAACAGTAGCGATATTTGAATTCATACCATTTATTAAAAACAGAACTTATGATTATTTGCCTCTTTGATGATCACATCGGATGTTACAAATAATTTAAGAACAATTTGTTAGAATAGTGATCAAGAAAATGAATGGTTTGGATAATAGCTGCAGATATGAGCAAAGCTTTCACTTAACTTATTATCAAATTTATTACTAATCATGATTTGCAACTATTAAATAAGTATTGTTTTAATGGTGTCAATGAAATGAATAACATTAAAATAAAAATCATTAATGTGTACAATAAATACAAAATGAGTTTATGACATACCGTATGACAACTAAATAATTGACATAATGTTTATGTAAAACTGCTATAATTTAAATATAAAAAATAGTTGTTTAACAATATAGAACATAATAAAA
Organism: Nanhermannia nana; assembly: GCA_033996565.1. NCBI lineage: Eukaryota > Metazoa > Arthropoda > Arachnida > Sarcoptiformes > Nanhermanniidae > Nanhermannia > Nanhermannia nana. The sequence continues at coordinate 3,403 of JAUJYT010000382.1, forward strand.
TACATGTATTAATACTGATAAATAGAATCATTTGTCTAGAAGTCCCGCCTCACGCATCTTATTGTTATAAAAGCGCTCTAAAGAATTGGCGCATTTATAATACTCTGTTTCGGGAGAATTATAGGCCCGACAGTTGGCGAAAATTCGGGAAATGTCCGCATTGAACAAACGCTTATTTACATAATATTTATTTCTGAGTCGTTCAGTCATAGTCTTCAGATCCATCGGATATTTGATGTAATCATAATAATCGGGTGCATCTGATGTCTCGACTGGCTTTAGGAAAGGCCACGAAGAGTTGTGATTCTTTACTTGATTTAAGATTGTCTTAAAGGTGTGGAAAACAGAGTTCTCCGAGTCGTTGTGCTCTTCTTTAACTTTAGTCTTGTCTGGTTTCCAACCGCACTCTTTAATGCCGGGAATATTTTCGATCGCAAACTCTTTAACCCCATCTTTAAATGTGAGTCCGGGATAACTCTTATGAGACTTCTTCTGCTTCTCTTCAATCAATTTCTTAATAATTTCTTTTTGTTTTCTAATAACTGAAGTGAAGTGAATGTAAGTAATGGCGGGATTGAGTTCGCATTCCATGAGAGTCGCGCCTTCGTATTCCTTAATATAACCCAAATATTCAGATTTTGGTAGTTTTATGTCTTTAGTGAATCCCTGTTTCTTGAAATATCCGATCGCAAACTCGTCCGCATAAGTGAGAAAATGAAATATTTTATGCTTTATGTGATAATCTTTGAGATGATTCATGAGATGAGTTCCATAACCTTTGACCTGTTCGTTAGAAGTGACGGCACAAAACACAATCTCTGAAAATCCTTGATTAGGAAACATACGAAAAGATATGCCTCCGATTACTTTATTTCCATCTTTGATAAGCGCCAAAGTCTTATGTTTTGGATCAAATACAAGTCGAGTTATATATTCTTTTGGCATTCGCGGCAACTGATGACTGAACACATTTTGGAGTCCTATCAACCAAATCAAGTCTTGCTTTTCAACTGCTTTAGTCAATGAATTGGCGACGATATGGAATGAAATGATGCCTTTAAGCTCTTCAGTGCGCGCCGACTCATCTCTTGCTGATATTTCAGGCAATAATGCAGTCGACGCTTCAACCAATGCTTTACTTTTATTGATTAAATTTATTACACGTGTTACCGTCTCATCAGTGATATCGCCGGGTATTGAGATCTTTGCTTTCTTTGGCGGCGGTTCCACTTTGACTGCAATCTCTGCTTCACTATTAGCTCGACTGCGTTTCTCACTTCTGGTCATTTTAGGTGATGCCAACCCTGGGCTCAAATTAAAAGTTGTAAAACCAGCTGAAGAGCCAATAAGTGAAGGGGTGGATGAAAGGAGAGCACTCGTACCCGTCGATACTGTCAGAAACGATTTCTGTTGAGATTCACTCGAACATGAATTGTTTATATTCGTTGTCGGTGTCAAACAGTTGGATGAGTTTGCGGATGAGCTTTGAGATGAAGATGAATTGGCAAATGCGGGCATATTCTGCTTGAAATCTGAATCCCAAATGGGAGATGTATTGCCATAAACCTCTTCTTCAAGCATTGATAGAAATCGAGGAAAATGAGTCAGAACTAGAATTCGTTTGTCGGGAGGCATTCGATCCTTTTCAGCGCGAAATTTATCCAACAATTGGCGGCGCATTGTTTGAAATACAGATCGCAATAAAGTTCGGCCAAAAATAAGAGACGTTTCGAAATGAGGTAAACTTTTAAACAAAAAAAAATATATAAATATCTGAAAATAATTAAGCAAATAATTGTAAACCTATCACAAAATGCTGGCACATGACAATAGCATAACCAACGCGTATAATTTATTTTGTACGCAGAAACGTCTTCATTCGGCGAATGCTGTTTTCGAGCCTGAGGTGTCTCTAACTTCCAGTGATTCAAACAGTGCAAAAACATTTTCGCCAAATCATACATTGTTTGCCACTCTTTTTCAGACAAATGTCCAAATTTATAACAAACAAAATTGATTACTCCCTAAAAGTGTAAAGTTATCAATTAATTCTTCTGCTAAATAAAATCCAACTATCGATAGTCAACACCGGTTTGGCCTAAACTATAAAGTAATATATTTTCAATTGGTTGGGAAAAGTTTAATACAATTTTAATTTACGGGAAAAACTATTGAAAAACTATTGAATCCTAAGGAAGGTATAAAAATATGAACTTTCGAACCGTTTTAATGGATGGCTTCTCGAATGGAGGGTTTCCGAGCGGGCCTTCAACTGATGGCTTACTCATCATCATAATTGCTTTTCTCAATAATTTAAATAAATAGAAATACACTTGTTTTGTGTCTGTGTCCTCTTCTATATGTACGCACATAAACAGATTCTCCACATCAACTACAATACCAAGAAGTCGGTCCAGTTCTTCCTCTTTCACTGAGTCCAGGTGTGACACATGAGCACCTATTCATTCAATTCATTTATTAAAAGCAAAACTAATTCATTGTATGTTATGTTTTAATTGCAATTAATAGTAAATCATTTCATATGTTTGGCTTTACTTTATATCTAATCAAACAATTGGTAAATATTTTAAACAAATTATAGCAATATTTCAAATAAATAGCAATCGTTATCACACTTACAGAGCTGTAATACTTAAATATAATACTTTTTAAGTTTAAATACACTACAAATCTAGTTATCAGTAAATATAAACACTAAACAGATAACCAATCGCTCAAAAAAACTTGAGATTTGCTCATAATTAGTGACTTTATTATGTTCACTATTCTTCACATTTAAAACAAACTCTAAAAAGAGGTAAAAATTGGTGAAAAGAGTGATTACAGACCCAACTGATGAGCACAACTACGACAGGGATCAGTCAATTGTGAGACATAGTGTTGTGTCTGAAGTGGTGTTTGTAAAGGATTGTTATTAGGGTTTTTCCAACCGTTGCACTTGCATTGGGTCTCATCTGCCCTACACTGTGAATAAACGGCCAATTTCTCCAACTTTTTATTCCTCTGCCAACTCTTCACCTGATGTTTCTTAAGAGCAATTCTTTGCAGATTATTCTTCTGCTGACTCGAGGGCTCTGTTCCTGAAGTGCTGGCACTCGACTCACTCATGGCTCACATTTATTACACTTTTGTTTAATTCAATTGATAGTAAAACACAATTCAATTGTAAACTTAAATATAATATCATTAATAGAAATGTGTTTTTATTATTATTTCTAAAAATTGTTGTTTTTGTTTACTTTTAATGAAAACCAAAACCTGTTTATTGTTTTACAGGTTTTTAAATGCAAAACAAAACTTTGTTTCTATGGTTTTAATAATAGACTAATTGCTTAATGTCTTAACAGATATATTGATCTTAAGTAATAGTTTTACTATTTTGTGGCTTAACTGCAAATCTCTATTAATAATTAAATTTAATTTAATAAAAACCAAAACTTTAATAACAAAACAAAATGTGTGTCAATAATAAAGATTAGAGCGCATGCGTTCTCGCTTTTAAGTCACGAATAGATATGAATCATAAGAGATGGCACTCAAACCCAATTATATAATGGTTTCAAACAATTTGTTTCAAAACTTTTATTCAGAAAATAGTCAAAAGTTACAAAAGTCGAGTTATTTGTCTGCTTTTTCTCAACTTCTTGTCAATGTCTTGAGCAGTGGGCGAAGTAAAGAATGAGAATGATTAGGAAAATAAGGGCACTGCAGTTGATATTAATAAACAAATAATAAATGGCATGTCTTTTCTCTTTAAAGGAAAAACTAAATTTATTAGTCTTTTAACTTTTATTGTTCATCACTTATAATTACTTTTTTGTTATATTTATTGTCAAATTACTATAAATCATTTCCACAAATACAAGACAACAAAAAAGGATTACTTTTATGGGCAACATTCTTATCTTGTGTCAAGTTTTTGTTATCTCTATTATTACAGAGGGGGTTACTTTTATTTTACCGATTAAGAAACCCCTTGTATCTCAACAATTGATTGACTAATATTAATGAAATTGGTATCAAATTAAAACCCATTCTTTTAATTGACTACGATTAAGGTTTTGAGATATCATAGTTTGTCCCATTTCTAACTTATGGAGTAAAATCAAAACCTCTATGAAAAATATGCTTCCAGTCCTATATTTTTAATGTAAAAAATAAATTGAAATCCCTATAGAAACACAAGGTAGCAAAAACAACAATTTCCAGATTTTTGTAACTTTAATATTGTTGCGAATCATTCTTTTTTAGTCTAAATTATTCGAATTACTGTTTAAAACAACTTTGTGGTACAAATAATTTTATAATTAAAATTCGTCCGTTTTTATTCCGTGGAACGGCTTTTTGGGTAGACTTTTAATCAAATCGCTATAAAATATAAACCAAAGAAAATTTCTTAACCAAAACTTTATAATATTTAGGCTAAAGCATTGGCTCTAATTTGATACAGAATTCATTAATATTCGCTAATTAATTGTTGAGATAAAAGAGGTTACTTAATCGATAAAATAAAAGTAAACACCCTCTGCAATATGAATACTACTGTATGTATTTTAATGCTAATTCTTTAAACGTTTTAATTAGTATTTGAACTGATTTCTATCAATTGACGTGAGTAACAATTGAAATGTGACCATATCTAAGGTCGCTCTCTTGCCTTTAATTACATAATTAGACTATAGTGTCGAATGACCCCAGTTTTGTTGAGTCTCGCGCTGATTTTCTTGTGTATTCGAATCTTTAATAGTAAGTTAGGTAACAATAATTAGCGCTAAAGCTTAATTCAAATAAAAGAGATTCATCACGAGACTCAACAATATTGGCTGTGATTCGACACTATATGGCTAAAGACCATAAGACGATTGAAACTAAAGCTCAAGTTTATAAATAATAATTGAATTGTTAATATAAATTATTTTATAATAACTTTTGCTTAACAGTCCCTATTGTTACTTAGGGACAGTTAAGCAAAAGTTATTATAAGCTTACTAAGCTCATATAACTTAACATATAACTCTCACTGGCTTCTCAAGTTTTGATTTTAAGTACCGGTATATTTTTAATTTTTAAAATTGTCTTTTTTTCACATATATTGAAATCTGTTGAGGTATACATACAATAGAGAGCATCTTTCCAGGCTTTATGAAAGTATAATATATTTTGTTAACTTGTTTATTTACATTCAGTTCTACTGTAACAACAATTCAAAACATAATTTATAAAAGAATTAGAAAACATGATTCACAAGAAATTCCTTACTTTCAAAAATAAATAGCATTTGATGCCATACTCCTCAATATAAACAATACTGTATAAGTTTATTACTCACTAATTCTATACAATTGTTTGAATAGGTCTTTAATTCAAAGGATTAAAGTAATCATAAGTCTAATAATATCACTCATTTGTTTTTTACTTTTGTAGCTTTTGTTAAATTACGAATACTTGAGAACATATTTTTAATTGTAAAATGTGAACAACTCTGATAAAAAAGCTTTCGCTTATCAAACATTCAAAAGTATAGATTAATTGACTTCAAAATAAAGAGATTCGCTTAACCATTGACCTAACATTATATTCATATAAAGCAGCGATAACTTAATTGTTCTCAATAATCACTGATCCAAAGCCATTAATCTATTTAAAAGTTTTATCAAACATTGAATTGACTCCAGAATTGTTTTGAAGTTTTCTTTCTAATGTCAAAACAATTGTCATTTTTATTAAGCATAATATTTTCGTCATTAACATCCTTATTGTTTAATCAAATACTTGAAACAAATCAATTCAATTGAATGCTTAATACATAATAAGGCAAAACACTTGAACTTTTTTTTATAAAACATTTTATTCAAATGACTTATATATTATGCAAATAGAAGTATTAAAAGTAAATTTAGTAAAAATTACATAAATAGAAGTTATTAAAAAGATGTTTAATATAAATAATAAGTAAATATTACATATTAGAAAAATGATTCATTTGGAATGTGTTCAAAATAATGATAATTATTGATTATTAAAAAAACAATATAATTGCATATTATTTGAAAATTAACTACATTTTGATTGCCCCTCGTCTCGGATTCTTTTCTTTTTATAAGATTAATAATTATAAGATTAATACATAAAACAATTACAATAACTTATTCTACAGCACAAAAATGGAGACATAACTTACTTAACATACAAAACCATTAAAAAAACTTAGAACTAGACATGAAATAAACAATTAAACCACATTAAACAGTAAAAGTACTTATAATTTATTCAATTCAAAGCTATACTTATTTGAATCAAATTGTACTCAATTTCGAATGTTGAACATTAAATATTTTGTAAACTTTTTTAGTGAATTGAATAATTATAAGTCTTACTATTTATTAATTATAACTTTTATTAACTAATGGATAAAATAAATGTGTTTTCACAAAAGTTGGAACAATAGACAAAAAAGCACAAATCAATTACAGTAAAGACTAGGAATTTAATGTATATGAAAAGGATTATATCATTACAAATTAAATTAAACTAATTTACAAAATTGTTAACTGTTTTTGTGTTGTAATTTAAAATTACCACAATATTTGTGCAGTTAAAACAATTTCGGGCGGAATGTTCTGTATATAAGGCACTGCTTATTTGCCTCAAAGAAATTAGAGTTTGGAAAACTGGATATAAACCATATAAAAAGTAATGAAGTTTGTCTATTGAATAATAGCATTATTAATAATGATTAGACTAAATATATTTTAAAATGGAATTAAATATAAATATAGGCATCGTTTAAGGCACGTGTGTTTTAACGCCATCATTAGGGTCTAACCCTAAAAAAGTTTTTAGAGTTATTATATATTTTAAATATATGTGAATATATATGTTATAATGCAAAATATTATAATTATACAAATAAATTATGGAGAAATATAGTGACTGTCTGGACATGAACTCAAATTTTCAGTCTTCTCTTTAGCGAAAATTTTTGGGTGAAAAATGTTTACACCAAAGGACCTATTGAGTTAATTTTGATTTTTGATTTATAAAGACGCCTCTAATGATTAAATAATTGCTATTTTTACAAATCTTTACTATAAATATTAAGCTTGATTGTGAAAAATATTATTATCATTATTAGAATAGAGTTTCTCTTAAATAATTGCATGATTTAAATAAGTTTATAGGAGAACAAAACTTCGTTTAAATAATGGGAAGACAACTAGTGTTTTGTTGTAATGCTAAATACATGTACAGTACGTTTATGTAACTTAACATATCAAAGAAGAATTGATGCAATAATTAATAAAAATATAGTTATAATATTATTAATAATAATAATTAATGATTGAACAATGTGTATAAACTAAACTTTTTATGAATAAAAGTTTTCATGATTTTTAGTTATATCACTATTAATATGCTTATTATAAAAAATGAGAAAAATGACGATTATTATAGCAATTAATATAAAAATACAAAGATTCTAATATATCAATAATTATAATACGGATATAATAAACTTTCTTCAATGCACTTCTTTTTTAGTTTTCATTATTCATTATAAATCGACTTTTCATCAACAAAACCGTGTCTTTTATAACTTTAAACATCTAACAAATACTTTTCAAAACTAAATTTCTCTTTTTTGATTCGTTTCTATAAACAGTAATTTTAAACATTTTCATTGTCGGCGTTATAATCTTTTTTTGATTTGTAAAACAATTCATTGCATAAGGAAATGCACAAAAATTTAAATTACACTAAAAATATTTGGCTATCAAGCCATGAACAGCTCTATATACCGGTTACCAATATTTTGACGATTCTTTTCTTGAATTGCACGTTCGGCGTCGGCCCGAGACGGAAATGTGACTACAGCTTCACCATTAGGTCTTCCGTCACCATTTCGTTGTAATTGAATGCAGTCAGTAGTGAGCTATCAGATTAAAATAAAACAGTTACTGATATAGACTTATATTAAACTAAACGAGACTACAAAACAGTGGCGTATAATTCATATTTAGATCATTGACTAATAAGAAAATTAATTATTTTGAAATTTATAAAAATTCGGAGAATATAATACAGCCGAACAGATAAAACCTATCAAAACTCATATCAGTTATTTATAAATGTCTATAATTGCATATTTTTCTTTTTCGAGGGTTAGATTATTTTGCCAAAAGACTATTAGTGACTAACTAATGATTTTTTGTTGGTTTCTTATAGAAAATGTATAATTTTTATTTAGAAGAAAAAGGTCTAAACAAAATAGACTTATAAATTCAATGTGGTTTTATTGATCCCCACCCAGATTTTAAAAAATTATTATCTGTTCCTGACCCAAATATCAGTTAATTTTTGAACTCCAGGTTCAACTTTACGTTTACGTTACTCTAAAACGTTTACAATATTTGAATTAATTTATGACTTTACTCTTTTTATGGACCCGTCTTCACTATTAAATTGTCTGATATATTGAAGCACACACACACACACACATCCTTGGCTTAATGACTCTAATTTTTAGGTGCTATTCAGGCCATATTTTTTAGGTATTATTATAAGCAGCTAAAACCATATTTTAAGGCAGTACTTTTCGCAGCTCTATAGATAACTTAATTGATTAAATAGGATTTAGACTTTAGTCAAGATGTGTGGCTTCAATGTTGTAAATCAGCTTCAGATAAATCTAATTTAATTGCATTTTGAGTTAAGTAAACGCTGATAATAATTCACAATTAATCTGCACATACAAAAGGTCTATTTAGTGAAATCAAACAAATTGACGGTTCAAATAATAATATCCTAAAATAAAATAAATTTTTAAACCAAAATATTCTTTAAGTTTAAAAAATGTTTTTCTTCTAAATATATGACTAACTTTTATCTTTCAGACTATACAAAGGTTAATAATGACTAAATTTCGATATAACAAAAAGATATGATACGGGAATATAAATTTGAGTTACGCCACTGCTTCAGGTTACGGATCTTAAAATTTTATGTGGGAACGCGTCAATGTGTGCTCTTTTACTAGAAAATTACACAAATAGAGAAAAGAAACTGATAAAAAAGCGTAAGAAACAGGAACCAAACAATCCAAAGAAAAGATAACAGAAAACAATTAAACCAAGGAATTGAATGAGAAACGGATAGCACTGTCACCAAAATAAGTTCCCAAATAAAGAGAGACCCGAACCAATTGATAGAAGTGTTAGTAAGACAAGAGAAATGTTAAGACCCGCTAACCTCCCAGCCATTAAAGAAGTTAAGCACATCATTAAGTTGTGTAGAATAAGGCAATCCTCGCATGTTTACCATTGTAGGGCCCGAATGGGCGTAATATGTTGTCGGAGATACAGGCGGAGAGGGATATGGCCAGTATATCAGGTTGAATGGGTTGGGGTAAGCAAACGATGCAGGGATTCTGGCCGGTGTCAGAGACGCAGCACTCGCCGCTGTCACTGCTGTTGGTAAAACTTGAGATGTTTGCACGGGATATGGATATGCGCCATAAGGTGGTGGTAATAGTGTTCCTCCTATTCGAATCATTACAACATTAAGTTTAAGCTGTTCTTAGGATTTAGTTCGAAGTGCAAAATAAATATCAGTTGTAATTACCTGGAGATAGTAGTTGTCTTTGTACAGGTATACCTCCCGTCAGTACCAAATTCATGTCATCAACAGAGCATTGGAAGACTTCGATATATCTCTGCTTCTTACCAAAAATCATATACCGATGATGTCGTTGTTGTGCAGCTAATAATGCAGACTGTTCTGAATCCATTTGGATGAAGGCCTCTCCCGATGGCTGACCCTTTAGTGCAAACAATAGCTCATTAGCCTTCACTTTAACAATTCATATACAAATAAATTAACTAATTAGTAATTATCAGTATTTATGCTAATTTCTAAGTAATAGACTTATGAATTCATTTCCGAACAAAAGATTAACATCAAAGTCAAAACAAATAAAATTGTTATCTTTAAATTACATAAGATATGAGAACTCATGTCACTTTGTTATTGAGTTCAATTTTGTTTATGGTATTAATAAATCGTAATAAACGCTCAATATTAGTACTACCTGTGCATTGTATACCATATGGACTCCTTGAAAGACAATGTTCTTCGCGTGTTCCCCAAGAAACTCCAGAATCTGTTCGACCTGAGCTTCGTATGGTAGTCCTCGAAGTCGAATACAATCTTTACGAGAACCAGAGGGTAATAATTGCTGAGGAATGAGTGGAACGTGAGGAAGACTGGCTATTAAGGGTTGTTGCGGTTCGAAAGTTCTCGGATCCATACTTCGGTTCAATACCTGATAGACACACAATTATGACAATTAATATACAACTGTACAACTCTTATACCTCTAGACTTAGAGTGAAATGAAAACTATGTGAACCCTCTATTGTTTGCAAAACCAATAAAAGTTAATAAACTGAAAGTGACATAAGTTATGGACTTTAACTAAATAATAGTTCGAGCACTTAATAGGCTCAATAACATTTGTAAACCGGACTCATCTCAGCCAGATCTCAACCTCTGACAATTTTTGTTACTCTTTTTAATTGACTTCACATATATGTTCGGTGATTTGGTTAAAATATAAAACATGTGTAATTGTTTCTGTTTTGTACGAATGTATCCCTTCGGTCGACCACCTGCTCGATCGCTTGCTCTTTCACTCACATCAGTAATACAGGTGTTCTACTAAAAGCTCCACTTTTTTGCAACACATATTTGAAACATTAATCTCAAATGTGTTCGTTATACGTAAGTCTATTTGCAGTCCGTTTGCAGTCAAAATAAATATGCGCTGATCTTAATCATTAATTTTGAGACTTCTTTTTTCAGGTTTTACGCAATAAGTTTCAAGTTTAATGTTTCCCATAAATCACACTATATTTAAAGCTTTTCTGGGCTAAAAAGTGGTAAATATTTTCTACGAATTTATTTTCAAAAAATCTCTTTTAGACTCAGTTTTGCACATTTGATGATCTACTTTCAGCCAAATATATTAATATCTTGTATACAACTAAATATGAATCAGTTTTAGTTATACTCAAACAGAGTGTGATCAATAAGAAAAAGTAATCGTTTTATAATTTGTCGAATTAATTGTTAGCCTAAACCTTAACTAAATATTTTGATTATTTTTCAAAAGGAATTGAAATCAATAATAGAAAACTTACAAATAATTCAAACTTTACAATAATTGAATACAATAAAAATCAATAAAGTTTTGTCGCTTTAAAGCCTATAAAATTTTCCATTAATTTGTTGAGAACATGCACTATAAGAATGCACGAAAAGGGCTTTAGAAACATACTTAATATTAGCACAAAAGCAAATAATGATTTTCTCAACAAAAGAGGTTTAAAAAAATGCTCACCTGTTGTACTTCTGCAGTTGTACTTCTGAAGAGTTCAATATAACGCGCGCCAATCACTTCCCGATGTTTTTGTAAGGCTTTCACAGCCATATCTTCTGTTTCGAAAAGAACAAATGCATCCCCGGTCGCTCGTCCATCAGATTTGCGAACAAAAAGTACACCGTCTTCGCCATGCATTACTTCACAACTGTCACCATTTCCAAAAAACTCAATCTATTATAAGGATTAACAGTTGATTATACGGCATAAGTTTAAATAATGAATAGACTGACCACTTGTTGTGCTGTACAATCATACGGCAGTCCACGCATACGAACAATTACTTGTCCTCCGCGAGAAAGGAAGGCTTGAGCTTCATTGTTATTTCCTGATAAATATAAAGGAGGTTTCACCTGTTGCTCATTTAAAAGGTTTTCTAACTGTAATTGTGCGCAATAATTGATTAAATGGTAGTTAAAGTTTTGTTGATTGAATGCTGGATGATATTGATATAACTGATAGAAACTGATATTAGATGCAGTCGGAAGATAATTAGGCACATACGAGCGATTCACTACAGTCTGATTTAATGGTAAAGCACTTTGATTCATAACACCAGAACAAGACATAACTTAGTTTTTGAAAATTATATTTTTTAAAAACGCAATAATAATCAATTTTGAGCAAAAATAGTTGATGTTAAATGAGTTTAATGCTGAAAGACTACTAAGCAAATGAGCAGTGGTTTGAAACACCCAAATGTACTTTCATCTCACGTCTAAGATATCAAAATGCGCAGAAATGCACTTCAAACCAATATTGAGAATTTGGACGTAAGTTATAATTATGATATCGATTTTATCGGTATCTACTTTCTGAAAGACACCTACTTCTGCAATTCAATTAGTTATCACAAGGCCTAGTTCTTTAGTAGCAAAGACTGATTGGCAAACCATGTGCTCTTCACGATTCGCAGTATGTGATAAAAATGAAACTTATGTGTAAAAATTTGTCAGTTTTGGCAAACTATCAAATCCTATTCATTATTAATATTCTTTTTATTATTATCATTCTAAGTATTATTGCTGTTAACTCTTGTAGTGAACTCTTTGAGACAAAAGTGATCGAAATTTAACTGACAAATTATGGATGACAATAACTGACAAACACTACGACAATAATATAATCAATTTTATCTCAAAAATCAACTTTAAATTTGATTCTAATTTTGGCCAAAGATAAGATAGTTGTTTGAATTAAGTAAAAAAAGTCAAACCAAAGCATAAATAGAAAGTGAAGATAATATTCTAATGACTTTCCGAAAAACTAATTATTTAGCATTAACTTAATTTTGTCAATTACTTAACATTTATAAAAAGAAAAAAAAATGAAAGTGTGGACTCTGTTACTAACCTCCCGCGACATTGATGAAGTCGTCGCCATTGGCTCGATATACTTCGATATATCTTTGGCCAATATGATGCTTATGCCTCTTTAAAGCCATATCTCGATGCTCTTGGTTTACAAATCTAACTAATGCTTCTCCATTTCTCCGTCCTTGTGGACTAAGACACAGTGCAACACCACCTCTAAAATAAGAAACAAAAACTGGAGATGAATATTAATTTTGCGAGATTTAGTGGGTTTAGTCGGCTATTTATTAACTTGTTTGTCCTTCTTGTATGCATCGATTGAAATACAGGTATTTTTGTCTCTTAAAAAGATCTCAAACTTTGAAAAAGTGATTCACACTAATAAATATTAACAGTAAAGTCGCTGCGATGGTCGTCACAGATTTCAACTGATTTTCTTAAATGAAAAACAAATACACAAATACATTGGTCACAAGTTTGTCTTATTATAATTTGAGTGCAAATCTCAAAGGAGTTGTGGTCATGAGGAACATGACGTGACTCTATGGCTCCCAGATATATAAGTTAAAGCATTGCTGTACTGTATCGTACATTGGATTTTGGAGTGGATAAGATATTTAATGCATTAAAAGCAAGAACTTTCTTAAAAGCATCACTTTATCTAAGCACAAGTCAACGTTAAAATTCCTGACTTACTTATAATTTGCACTTTAGGCAAATTTCATATCAGTTGAAAATTGAAATAATTATTTTATGTATATTATTATATGAACGAATTGTAAATAGATATCTCTTGCGCACGTACTTTCAAAGATAAATGTTTTAAAGTAAGAAATAACAAACAGTTTGTGTTATTAATAAATTAGAGTCACTTCCATTATATACTAAACTTTTAACAAGTCTATTAAATTATTGTGAAAATATAAAGACATCTCTAATATTGATTGCAATTCTCTGCAATACGTTGCACTCTTGAGGGCAATTCATTATGAAATACTAATACAGTATAATTTTATTTTAGTCGAGAAATACAACTGAAAATTTCAATTTCCCCTGACAAGTGTTATAAATAGTCCTATAAAGTGAGTGTCAGCTTATTTTAGGGAAATTTCATTTATTAAACGAAATATATTTACAAAATTTATAACTATAAGCATTAAATAACTCATACTTTATAGATAGAAACGGAGTTACGAAATATAAATTATGAAATTTATAAACTTATTTGATTATATATACCTCACACATTTTAAAATATCATTAAAAAAAGTGGTTTTTTAATTTAGACAAATTTTAATCTTAGAGACTTAACTTCTAAGCTTTAAATGTTAAATACTGCGCAAGATATGGCATTTCATTACAGTATATTTAGAAAATTTTGATAAAAATCATGTTCTTTTTATTTTATCTTTAATTATTAATCAAGCTTTGAGTTTGCATTCTATCGATTATTTTAAAGTAGACACAAAGAATCATCAAATATAAACTGTGGAATCCTTCGCGTGTTTTAAATTCTTCCATCATTTTATAAAAACATTAATATATTCCAGTATTAAAGTATTATTTCGAGATTTTCCTAAAAGTTTATCGATTTTATTAATGATATTTCAGAGAGAATTTAGAGAAGAAATAATACTTAAGATTAAGTTCTTAGTTATTCTCTTCCTTTTTTATAACTATTTCTGTGTTTAACTTATCCTAAAATTGAATTCTTAATCACTACAAATATGATTCGGGCATTTTATAAGTTAATGAAAGGCTTCAGTTTCTCCTTAAAAAATTTAAAAAAAAATTTTAAATTGTAACTTATTTATAACAAATTATAAAGAATCAAAAGCTCATTAGTTACACAATTTTTTCCTTATTGTATTTTTCCATTCGATTAGATTTCAATTAGAAAACTAATAGGTTTTTAGTTTCTAACACTTTCTCCAATTACAGAAAGTCAGTAATTTTTAAACTTAAATATGCCGTCAAATCATAGACAAATCTGAGAAACTTATCAAAGATTCATAAAAACGTTGAACGTTGCAGTTGATTAAATTACTTAATATATATTTCGTAATACTATACGATATTTTTATAACAGTTTTATAGTAAAAGTAAAAAACATTATTATTAAATAATCGGTACTTCAAAAATATTAAATCTATTTATAATGACGTCGTTAAAATAAAGTCTGATATCAAATATATTGTAATATCGTTCTATTATAAGTAGTATTTAAAATAATTTCAATGAGAGGGGTATTAAAAAGATAGTAAAGCGGACAGAATCACAAAGCTTTGATACAAAATAACGCATAGCATGAGAAATCATCATAACCAGTGATAGACGAGTCTCGCAATATCTTAAATTACTATACCCTTGAACTATCGACTTGAAGACTGATAATGAAGAACTTTCGTTTCAATATTTTTAAAACCTCGAACAGAGTTGTTGATCAAACTTTTCTAATTGAAAATAAGCTGACATAACAACACAACTTCAAATAGAGCTGATTCTAATTTGTGGTTTTTTGGCTTTTATCACTAAATTATTTCAACTAAACTGTTTAGTACCCGCTTTGATATAAAACATTGATATAAAAACTTTTTGAGTTATAATTACCATTATATATAATTATATATCTTATAACTTCAGATCTATTGAATGTATTCACTCGTGGTTTAGAACTGTTACTAACAAGACTTCAATTATTTTTTACAGACATTAATAAAAGACTGAAAGTCGGAACAAATATTAAAATAATTAATTATTTGTTTAGAATATTGCGATCAAATTATTCATATAAAAATTATAATCATATAAGAATTAGTTTTTAAAAGTCATTAAATTAAAAAAAAATAAAATTATATTATTCATAGAAAAATAAAACACTTAAGAACAAACTTTGAAACTCTTCTTGTATTGTACTATTCGTATTACTGCACAGGTATTGTATACTTACAAATACTGTATATATACGGTAACACCAATAACACTGTATTTTTATATTACTTTTTTGAGTTACTACTATTAGTTTTATTAATATTTGATAATTATTTAAAAGTAAAGTCAATTTTACTTGAATTTTACAAAACACAAAGTTTAATAAAAAGTGTAGTTTTAGAGCCTCTATTACTAGAAACATAAGCAGATGTAATTGGTTGGTGTCTCGTGTCAATTTATAGAGAACAATATCAGTGGACCTTGAGGTCGATTCTATGCTAATTTAAAATACATAAACTTACTTAAAGGTGTTATTCATTCCCATCTGTTTTTTACAGATTATGCAAATTAATGCTATAACACAATACAAAAAATGGCAAATGTGTGATGATTTAGATTTCGAACATAGAGTGCAAGGAATACTATATTTCGTAAATGATATTAAATAGTGGGGTCGCTCATACTCCTCATATTAAAATTGTATTTTATTCAGCTATTTTTTGCAATGTCACTCAGACTGTTATACTGTGCTCAACTGTGTTGAGCTCAGGCACTCTTGACATTTGTTAGCTTTTGCTACTTCTTTTGCAAAGCCATTGGATAATAAGATTTGAAGTGCATTCTATTCACAGCGTGCGCTTTCAAGAGTTAAATGTCAACTTTTTTTCCTCCTTTTCACTGGAATTGTTGTCATTATTGAAGGGTATTTCAAATAAGAATTAATTTTTCAGTTGGTGAGCGATTTTTAATTTTGGAAAATACGATTATTATATTAAACTTAATGCAAATTCCGTAAAATCGGTTGACACGAATTCCTAAACTTTTATTTATATAAAAAAATTACTCAATTATTAAACAAATTTTGTTATATATCATGATTTTCATGATAAAAGCTTCAGATAAATTATTTTAATTTTCAAGAACACAGTCAAATTCAAAAATTTATTAAACAAATGATCATTTGTTTAATAAATTTTTGAATTTGACTGTGTTCT
>JAUJYT010000383.1:0-20081 GCA_033996565.1 Nanhermannia nana
TAATCATTACATATTATTACCTAACTATTA
This sequence comes from Nanhermannia nana, assembly GCA_033996565.1. Taxonomy (NCBI): domain Eukaryota; kingdom Metazoa; phylum Arthropoda; class Arachnida; order Sarcoptiformes; family Nanhermanniidae; genus Nanhermannia; species Nanhermannia nana. The sequence goes on from JAUJYT010000383.1 coordinate 31, forward strand.
AGTGTCTAAATTGTAACAATGGGTTCAACTCATTCAATTCTAAACCCTGTACTAACAAACTGTATTCTATTCCCTCTATTGTAACCTTCACAACTTAGAACAATGCCTGACTAATCCTAACCTAAAATCTATTTAAACCTATACTTTCTCATTACTGTCAACCAGTCATTATGTAGTGTCCAACAGTATCCAACGTATATCGGCTATTAAGCCATATGAGCCATATTATAAACAGATTATAAATGCATTATTTATGTTTTTGGACCAAAATGTTTGAGCTGACCTGTATGTCAATTTCAGGTCTTAAATCACAACTTAAAGAAACAGAAAACTAATTCATTTAAAGTATTATCAAATTATATCCACAAATGTGCACAAATACCTATCATAAGCTCTACCATCTTATAAGATTATACTTGTACTGTACAAGTTTTGCACCCTGTACAGTACAATCAATTGCTTCATTAATGGCATAACTTTAAGATATATACTTTCACGTATAGCAAGGCTTTCCATTGAGTTTATATTATATGTTTTACAGGTAAGTATATATCTTAAGGAACATTTATGCCTTTAAAATTGCTATTGACTGTACAGTCCCACAGAATATTTTTTTATATTTATGCTCCCAATAAGAACTTTATATCGTAAAAATAATTTACAAAAATAAATATTTATTTGACTCAAAAACTAATAAAATAATTTGAAACATTAAATAACTTATGCAAAGAGTACAACTTATGAATTTGGTTTAAGTCAAATCATTAAATATAAGTTATTTTATAAATAACAAATGTGTTACATATTTGAATGTATAGCAGATCAGTAGCAGATCTACTAATATTATAAATTTAGTATTGATTTTGTTATTTAATAGTATAAAAATCTTAATTATTTTGCATCACTTTTTTGTCGATTCGTCTTTCATTCCACTTATGTTTTCTTGAGGCAGATCTGCTTCTATTAATAGAAGTCCATCAGAATCTATGGACGCGTTAATGGATTTAATATTTACTTCTTTAGGTATCGGGCACTCAAAGGCGAATTCACGCCAAGATTTAGATCCATCTGAACCTAATTCTTCTTTTTTTGCTTCGATGTAAACCACATAATCCGATAGAACCACTTGAATCTCTTCTGGTCTAAAACCCGGCAAATCGAATGCAAGTCTAAAAGTTAGGCTCTTTTTTCTGGTCGTATTCTCTCTTTCTTTGATCGCAATATTTTTTGTCTTTTCTCCAAAAAATGAAATCCAAGGCTTTGAGACTATTCTTTCAATAAGATTAGTGAAAGGAGACGACGGATCAACTTTTTCAGATAGAATGCGTTTTAACTGATTTTCAGCTTCAGATAATTGTTTTTCTTCAGAAATCGAATCTTTTTTGTTTAGTTTTGAAGTTAACGAAAATGACTTAATATCAGACGAATTATTGGGACGCGATCTTAAGTAAGAATAAGTTGGTTTAGAAAGACGTCCAAAACGATAAAGTCTTAAAGAAATCATATTTTCAAAATTGACTTTTAATGCATTAAAAGATTGGGTCAAAAGAACGGCAATTTCCAAATAATATATGAGTAGTTTTAATGGGTTTAATCGGTTTAATAAGCAAAGCACGCGCTTTAACAATGCAAAAGCTATTTATTTGCATAATATTTACTCTAAAAGAGGGTTTAAACCAATTTTTAAAAATAAGATTAGCGCCAAATTTTATTAAAAAAAATTCAAAAATTTGTATTTCAAATCAATTACAATGCATTTTACTTTGTCATAAAAATAGGTAAAAAATAAAGACCAAATTCATCTTTTTCTTTAATTGGTCGGGCATTGTCTGGACCTAACCATCGCTAACATCGATATTCTAATAGCATTTGAAATCTCAAATCAAATCAAAGCTTTACTTTATAAAACAATAACAAAAGTTGTGCTAAATTGGGTTTTATATGCGCCCGTTTTGTGTATCGTAAACCTCCCGGATTTGAACGCACTGTACTTTCAAATACTAAATCATTATTTCCTCTAATAAAATAATAGCCTTTTTTATCATAATTTGAAAAATAATTTGATATAAACTTTTTATTTATAATATACAGTACTTTATAAATAACTTTAAACAACTATGAGTCGAATCTCATAAATAAAATATATTTAATAATAACATCACAGTTAAAAATACATTATTTTCTTTATTATCCTATTGGCAGCATTTGATAGACGACAGTATTATCTTTGCGCTTGAAATAAATGCATGAAAGAAACAGTACCGCCATTACAATGAAGCTCAATAGAGATCCGATTAAATACGACATCACAACTGCAAAATTTAAATGATGTGAGAAATAAAAATTTGAAAGAATTATCATATAAGGGCTAATCAGGGTTTCAACAAATAATTATTGCACTTTTCATTTGATATTAAAACCTAAATTTGATGCATTACCTGTTCCTGTACTGAGTAAGTCTTCATTATTACGACATTCATGATTCCAATTAATTGGTATTAATTCTTCAATTGAGTGCAGGAATGGTCCCAAATGGCATTCGTTGTTAGCATTTACGCAATTCGGAAGATTGAGTAGAAAAGGCTTTTCTGACTGCGTCTCATTCAAGTAATATATTTGAATGATATGATCCTTATTTATTTCATACAATTCAATGAAAATGGCAGACCCTTACGCATAGACGCAAAGGTAATTATAGTTAATGTTCGCATAAGTTTATTAAAAATTATACCGAATGGCGGAGATCTCATGTTAAATGTGTTCAAAGCGTTGAGAAGAACAGCGAGTTGTGTGTCATGCTATTTAAGAGATTGACAAAATTATTTATATTCAGTGACCTCACAAATAGTTCGTTCAAATATTTACTGTGGAATAAATATATAGTTTATGGAATGTCGAGTCTCTTTCAGAGACCGATATATTTTTATTTGGAATAATAGCTTCCTTCATATGTTTTGATATGTCTTCGAGAAGTAAACCTAAAACATAATCAATAATAAATTAAATTTGAGTGGGTTCTCAATGAACAAAAATGGATAAATCGTTTCGTTTAATTAAGACCACTTCGAGCGCCTCTGAGCTCTATTTCATACTTCACCTGTTCTGAAGCGTTGAATCAATTTTGTTGAATAATCAAAATAAAAAGTCATATCAGAGATATCTCTAAGACTTTTATAAGTGCTGTCGTCGACCCAACGCGGAAGTTGATAATTGTTCTCTTTTTCAATAAGAAGTGTATCAGAAACTTCTTCTGCAGGAGTTAGTTCAGTTATATTAAGACCAGTATTATCCGAAACATATTTAAGAATTCCCTGTAATATCATTTTATTATAAGATCTGCAATCGTTCTGTTTGTCATTTGTTGCAAAAATCGATTCAAACCTTTCTTTCTTTGGTATATTCTTGAACAACAGGAGAGTTACGAATCCTCGCAATCTCTTCATCAGCCGCCGGACATATAGAACCCGAATTCAACATCTAATTATAAAATTTGAAATTCATTTTATATATCTATACATTTAGAAAATTTGTTTTCTTTTCTCAATCCAAGACATACCCCATCAAGAGGTCGTGGCTCTGTCTGTATAGGGAACGGCTGCCAACTCTTGCCTAAATCATTATTCCATTGCCATCTTATTAAATCAATTAAATAATAACATTTTAAATGAGTTCAATAATTAAGTAAATATCAAATTCTAATATTATTTCTTAAATATTTGAGAGGTTATGGCAATAAAGTCTTGAGTAACTATACTTTTCATCATTCAATTGAATTTGATATGAGATTTATATTTCATATATCAATACTTTTAAATAAATGATACCTTAAATATGTATAAGTTTAAACATATTCAAAAATTATATGCATTTTAACTAAAATTTAAGTTGAAATATAAGCTTTGATTAATTCGTTTTTTCAAAAAATTATTTTTTGCTTTATTTCATTTCTATTGAAAATTATGAATATTTTCGTAAACTTAATGTATTAATGAGTTTAATGAGTCGATTAGTTTTAAAATAAACTATGAATACAGTAAAAACTTTTTTGAACTTATTTTAATTTCTCAAATATTAATGAAAGCGATAGAAGAGCATCGGGTGGTAATGCATACCTTCCTTCTGGCGGATAAATTCCTGACAACACAAGTGAAGCGCTTTCAAGACATCGATCGGCCGCAGAACTTCTTGTGTGTACTTCTCGCGGAGAAGTTCCCAAATATGTTGAGTATCGCTTACGAATATATTTTCCTAAATTATACATTCGATCCTTTCCTCGCTTTTAAAGGCAAATAAAATCTAATTTAATAATCATTAAAAACCTTAAATGAAATGTAATATAACGGACAGGAGTGAGTTGTCCCCAACCGTCCAACCAATTGCTCGCATTCCGAAACGGATCTGTAGGATAACAACTGATCGGTGTTCGGTCTCCGTGTCTGTGAACCTATTCATCAGTTAAGACTCTTTTATTAATTAAATACATCAGCGCTTAAATCAATTCAAATTAAATAACTATACATTGGGTGAGGAATTCATCCGTAATAGAGTTTGCTGAGAATCAGTCTCAAAAATCATAACTATTTTTAATCTCAATCCCATTCTAATTTTGTTGACCCCCACCCACTCCCACCACTTCAAATTGAATGCCATCCCATCCCATCCCATCCAATGGAATTGGAATTTTGATCACTATTTGAAATCAAATCATTGCTTATGTTATATAACATTTGCATTGCTTTGACTTTAATTGCAATTTAATGTAAAATAATTGCATTAAAACTTGTTATTTAATGAAAAAGAAACCATTTGAACACTATTTTAATTATCTTAATATAAAAAAGAGGTAGTCAGTAAAAGTTGGGGTCAATTAAACACTTATTTCGCATTTCGATTGAACCGGACTTTAATGACCTTCAATTCGTATGAATGTTATGTTCATTAAAACCATTAAACATATGACTAAGCGATCAATACTTTAATTATTGAAACTTAATATAAATATAATATAAATTTAAACCAATTATTGAATAGTTTATAAAATAAAAAATAAAAATAGAATATAAAGCTAATACTGACCACAAACACGAGCTTCAGTTTCGAAACATTAATATTATCTGAAAATATTGTTATTAATGACAAATTGATATTTATGTAGAAAATAATTAATAAATAATAAAATCTATTCATTATGTTATTGAATGATTCAAATATGTAGTGTCTGACTGTATGCTATTCTAATCCAATCGTAAGCAATGATATGCGGCTCTCTTTTATATTTGTTTTCATTTTAATAATGCTTGCATTCAATGAACACAACTATAGTTAAGTTGAGTGTCATTTGCGAGCTGTGGCGCTATTGACTCACTTTCAGACACATATTATTTCACGCGTTAAGGGGTGGGAGGGATTGGATTATAACATATGGGGGATTAAAGAAGTGTAACTGGGAGGGTAGGGTTGTTCGCAACAATGTGTTAACTTTTTTATAGATTGGTTTAAAACAAATAAAATTGAGAATAAGTGATAAAACTCTAATAATTTTATTTTAATGAATCATAAATTTGTTTTTATTGATTATTTATAATTAATGATGTCTATAGGCTCGGCTTGAGGGCCTTTTTTGAGCCTGAGGCTCAGGCTCAGGCTCAGGCTCTAAGGTTTTTGAGCCTAGACTCGCCAAGCTTAGACTCAGGCTCGGTGGCTTTGAGCCTACGTTCAGGCTTAGGCTCGAGGCTCATGCTGTGAGCCTGAAGAAAAGTTTTCAAAATTTACATGAACTCACATCTTTGTAACTTAATATTTTACATTATCTGAGTATATTATTTCATACACTATTGTATAACATTTATAAGATTTGCCTTTGTCATTTGCATTTGTGCATGGGTTGAATCCTGTGCATTTGTCTAACTTTGAGTATTATTTACATTTATATATTGATAGTATGTATTTTTGCCTTACATTTTATTAAAAAACACTTTTATAAGTTTCTTTCCTGCTATTGGTTTAATGTGCTATAGACTTAGAGAAATTTTCCTGAATTTAATTAGGTCCGTGGCAATTTTTTAAAATGTTATATCTTCGATTTTTACTGTCGCCTAACATAACAAAAATTTATTGGTACCGAACTTAAGGGATTCTCTTAATTATGGTGACCTTACAAGTTAATGTTACTCTATGAGAACATGAAAACTCTCTCTAATATTAAATAAATTAATGAACTGTATATAATTGTTAGAAATGAAAGCTTAGAAGGTCCAGGCCCAGGTTTAGGCTTAGGCTCGGAGTTTTAGAGCCTAGGCTCAGGCTCTGGGTTTTGATTCTAGGCTCAGGCTCGGCGTTTTCGAGCCTATGGGCATCATTATTTATAATTTATAACTCATATTCATAGTAAAAATATGGTAGACAGCTAACCATTAATGCATACCTACAGAAACATACTGTATTCCTTATTCAGGATCTACAATCATTTAATAGATATATTCAGATCTTAGGTTATACATAACCAGAAAAGACTTATAGGGAATTCCCTTTCTTTTCTCTTAATGTTAATCTTAAAGGGTTTCAAATAAGAGCTTTAGTTAACTTAATTTGATTCTAAAAAACGAGTTTGAGTCTCGATTTCAAGCGATTTGACTGCACCTTATTTGACAAATATTGATAAATTTGGTCCATTATAAGCTTTTTTCTCATTAAAATCAATGAAAAATTCAAATTTAAAAATAAGAAAATTAATCAAAAAGTAAATTCTAGTCTTACTTCGATGAAAATGCTATTAACTGATGTCATAATTGATGTCATAATTGATGTCATTGATGTTAAAGAAATTCAAACTTCTTCTATAATTTAGTATTAATTATATATGAACTTATGCTTATACTGTAGGACTTATAGAAATGATTATTATACTCTCAAAATACACTCTTATAAGTTTGCATATACTTTATAAAAGTTAATTTAACTGTAATTATTATCAATCATTTAAAGCATAATATCAAGGATACCACTTCTCAGGCATGGTTTAAAGCCTAAATTTCCACATTGTAAGCCTTGACCCGGCCTTGACTTTAATTAAAATTAATAGAACTGAAAGTGTGTTAAAATATTATGTTATATGTTATTTGTTTGCATGAATAAATCGCTTACAACTTTACATAATTTATTGGTAAACTTGATTGCATTCTTTATATTTGAATGAATTCGATGATTATAAAGAAGTAACTTCTCAAATAAATTCTAAAGAAATGAAAGCAATTATTGAACAAAAATAATTTATTGCAAAAATTCTTATGAGAAAGTTTTAAGATCAAAAGACTTTAATATTTATAAAGATTAACACATTTCTAACTTTCATTTCAGTTATTTTGAGATATAATTAATTAAGATACTTAAAGTTAACATATTTTCCAAATTAATGATTTTCCCCCATTTAAGAGATCGTGTTTTAAATTACATTAAGATATCAACAAAAAACATGAAAAATGAGAAAAACCTTTTATTCAATGTATTTTTATTTTCATTGCTGTTTATCATTTGTGGTTTATATGTCCGAATATTTTAATAATTTTTTTCAAATTTACAATTTTGTTGCTGTCATTGTCAATGTTCAGACTATAGGGTGTGCAATAAATCCTTTATTAGTTGAATCGTTGATGCAAATGAGTCACAACAAGTGAAATTGAGACCGCGAATGGTTTGTTTGAGTGTTGAGCCAGTTGTTGGAACTGATAGACTAATGAGTTTGAATGCAGTTTCTAATTGGGATGGATCTGCTTTTCTGGGTGTTGAGATGCGTGCGTGTTGTGCATCGGTTTGCATGAAGAGCTAATTGGTTTGCTCGAGAAATCGAACATCAAGTTGAACCTCATTGTTACCGAATCGAGTCTTTCAATGATTTGGGTGATTGAAAGCTTTCAATTTGACCTAATTCGAAGTTTTGCTGCATGTGTGGGCTCTGTCTCACATAGACTCGAGAGATGTTTTTTCGGTTTGAGACGGAGACGGTGTTTGAGACGGTGTTTATCCAAAATCCCACTGAAAACACTTTCACTCACATTCCGTCCGAATAGAAATAACTTTTGTAAATTATAGCGAATCTGAATATTCAATGTTTACAATATTCATTCGCTCACATGCTATATATTTATTTTTTTAAAATTCGTTAAATAATACATAAATTATTTCAAATGATATTAATTGTCAATTAAAGAAAAATGAATATAATGATAAAGAAGTGATATCATTATACTAATAATATGATCTCAAATTAAAGATAATGATAAAGAATTAATTTTTGGGTAGATAAAGGGTTTTGTATAACCTTTAGCACGAGATAGCATGTTTGTATAATTGTAGCAATAACCTGTAAAGATATAAACTTTTTGAAACTAATTTTTGAGATTTTTGATATTCTATCAAAACGAGTTTAATCTGTACAATTAGAAATCTAAATTTCAAACTTCAATTTTTCAAATTTAGCGCTTTTTTTTATTTGTTGGGCCAATAATGTTGAAAACATTGAAGATAGTGAAAGTATCGTAAATGGTCCAAAATCAAGCTTTTGTTAGGTGTTTCGTTATTTTGACAGCAAAAAAATAGTTTAGCAATAGCTTGAAAATGTGACTGCAATGTTTGAATCTCTACTTCGCTTATCATAAAGTTTGCAGTCTGTACGCAGAGCAAACAGTGATCACACTCATTATTGATTAAATGTTTATTAACCTCATTCATAATAGAGATTTTTAAAAATTTGAATCAAATTTTTATCTCATGTAGTTTTTACTGTATCCTCAGTGCAAAAGTTATGCGTATGTAGATTGAGTGCACTCAGAATGCATTATATGAAAAGCTCGAAATCAGCTCGAAATGACTCTAAAATCAGAGTTTTATTGTGTGCACTAAATTGATGAGTACTTATCAATGAATGGATTAATGTTAAGCTTGTCATGCCATTAGTCCAATAACAAATAGTTATAGACAGTCGAATGAAATACCTCGAAAAGTAGATTCACTGAATTCAGCATCAGTTCAGGCTTTTCATATCGATTGGTTTCGTTAATATTTGTCCCCTTTAACGACCCTCAATCTGACCTATTTTCGGAGGACTAGTCATGAGAATCACTGTCAAAGACAGCATAACAGAAACTTTATATAAGTAAAGATAAGTTTGTAACCCTTAGCTGAGAACAAGTTATATAATAGGCGTGACATAAATTAATTTTAAATATCGATATTTTCCTCAAATTGAGAATTGATGAATACTTTTAATAGAAAAAGATTCAAATGAGTTCACAAGTACAGGTGAACTATATAATCCTAGTATATATTATATACTACTAGGATATATTACTAAGTATATATATAATCCTAGAAAATAATATTTTCATTGGACCCGTTGGATTATGAGAACTAAGCGTAATTTTTAGTTGAAAACAAGATTAATAAGGGAGCACCAAACTTACCGAAACCCTGTCCAATACATTTACAGCAGAATTTATCCCCATTTACTTTCGAAAAAAATCTCTAATTTGAATTATTGAAATATATTTTTTTATTTAAAGAAATTTAAAATCAAAATAAAAAAAGATGATTAAACCATTTAGAAAGTAAACTGGTTTCTGGTTTAATGACTGAACTTATCATTTTTAGTAATAAAATAAAACTTTTTGAGTGACTTTTGCATTAAATTCATTTTTAGGGATGAATGAGATGAGATGGGATATAGATGAGACCTATTAAAGACCTAATAAAAATATGCAATCAGTTTTATAAAAATTTAAAATATTTATTGATAACTTAACCATAAGGCAAAACTGATCTGATTAGATCAGCTTAACTTAATATTACTAAAATGTATATTGAAGATAACAACTCATTACATTACGTTTATTTAGATAATCAAGCTTTGGCGCAAAACTGTCTGGGAGAGTGTGAGAGAGCAATGCTTTTCAATAAGGGTTTCAATTAAGGGTTTCAATTAAGGGTTGTAAATGTATGAATACACCAATCAATTGTTCAAACAGGTATTATGTAAATTGAAGTCATGACAAATGAAATTGTAACAAATTAAGTTATAATTTACTCGCAAATTGAATTATTTAATAGTTTGAAGCTTTTAAGAATAGTAGGAAATATTTGAAGAATATTCTATTTGTCGAAAATAAGTCGATCATTAAGTTAAAATGATCAAGTTAAAATAATATAAGCATTGATGATTACATATTTCATTATCGAACACATTCAATGATAATAATATCATTTATTACCTTGAATTTAAACTAAATTATGCTAAAAACGTATCTTTCAAAACGATAGTAAATCTTATTGACTCATTATAATGAAATCAAGTGAAACCAATCATTTCTATTCAAGTATTTTATTGCATTAGACTTAAAATATTTTATAAAAAAAATGAAGTCCTGTCTGCCGCTATGCTCTTGAAATGACTTTGAAAAGCAATATTAAAAAGCGTTGAATCTGTCATTTAAATAGTTTTAAAATCATTTGAGCCATCATATGAAATCACCCTTAAGTAATAATAATCGTGATTTAGTGAAGAGCATGAGCTAAGCTAACGTTTAGGTATTTAAAAAAAGCTCAATTTTTTATATGAATAGAGCTGAGTCAAGCTTAACTTTACAGCTATTAATATAATACTGTATACCAGTATATAAGTAATTAAGTACCAGTATATGAAATTATTAAGATAATGAATAATTTCAGTGTAAAAATAAAAGATCAAAAATAGTGAAAAAGCTTGCGGTAAAAAAATGAAGCTTATGCTCATTCAAAATGATTTGATTCTCTTGGCTGATAGTGAAAAATAAATTCAAAGTTATGAAATCTTTCTAAAAGTTCTTTACTACCAATATCTGTATACTAACATTTGGCTCACAACTCAAGGGGAACATACCGTTAGCACTCTTTTATTAACCGAAGAGCTCTTTAAATACAAGATAACAGTGATTTCTGTTAAGTGTATTTGGGGTTAACTTTTGGAATGATACCAATGAACCAGCTTTTAAATAGTTGCGAATATGTTCCCAAATAAACAGATTTTCCGAGTCTTTTGAAAAATGATTTTAGGTCTGTAGTGGATTCAAATGTATTGAACTTTATATAAAATTTTACCCTTTGATGTCGTTTCCTTTTTAAAATACAATACCTAATAATCGATAGCATTCTATTTATAAATGAAAACCAACTCATGAGTGAGTCTGTTCTGTAAGTTTCCCGTTAGTGTATGTTTTAAAGGAAACTTTTATGTTGAAAAATGGGTGAATGGATTTAACGGCGAAAGTGCTTCTGATGCCTGATGCCAAGGATAAACTTCGCTGCAGAGGATGTCATACAGAGCTAAGCCTTTTCAAAGCCGGATAGTGTGTTGGGGGAAGAAATAACCTTCAACTTTGCAAACGAATCATAAAACAGGAATCATAAAGGCATAGCTCTGAAAGATGGTGAGCACTAACGGAGGCATCTCTTGCAGTACTGCATAACATAATGACTTACATTCACTACTTTTACTGTTTAGATTACGTTCAGTTTAGCTATACTTCTTCTCCACTTAATTAATCTATATTTAGATTTCAAAAATAAATGGCCAACAAAAGAATAACTGTGCAACTCATGGATTAGAGGATGCTTTCAAATGCGTTCTAATTATTTAATAAGTTTGCTTTATGAGTAAGAATATGTAAATCATACTGTACTGTACTCAACAAGTTTCATAATTATTCTGTTGTAATTTTGAATTTTTTTTATATTTTGTTTAAACCAGAGTAATACAAAGTAACCGGGTTTGGGGTGGGATGGGTGCAAATGAATGTTTTGTCAAAATCTCATTCGATTTATAATATAACTTATTTTCATTAATTTTTTAAAACTGAAATAAAGTAAAAATTTCATTATTTCTGACAATTTTATTTATCTGTTTAATTTTTAAATTAAATATTAGGATACTTAAAAAAATCCCACAAATTCTAATAGTTTATTATAAAATAGTATAATAATGTAGTTTAAAAAAATTAATTTATATAATCAATAATTTGAGTATTTCACGAATAATTCAATATTATCTGTATAAATAAAAGAAAAATCTGATTTCTTGGGAGAGGGAGTATAACAATAGAACTCATCCCACACTATACAAGTCTTCTTCTACTTATGTTTAAACATTATATAATGAAAAATGAAAGCAATTTCTAAAATGATTTTTTAAGAGATACTAATCAAATCTGAAATTCCAACCGAATAGTAAAGTGAATGTTATTAAATTATCAATAAAAAAAATTCTGTCGATAAAAAGTATTAGAAATTCTCAAAAGGAATTGCTTGACAGATGAGATTATTATTAAAATTTATCAGTAAATTTAGTTTGTTTTATAAAACACGTCCGAAGTTATTTATTTTTAAAAATTACATTTTTTTAGACTTAAATTAATAAAATTATAAAATAAAAATACATATTTTTAGAAAATGTATTTTTCATCAATCAAAAAGCATTACCGGTATTCCTTTTTATCTTATAACTTATAGATAGAATTTTTTCTTAAAATCTAAAACTTAAGAATAATCTTGACTTTTAAGGTGAAAATAAAAAATAAAAATTTAAATAATAAGAGCTATAGTTCGATTTTTGATACATAAAATTTTCCTGTATTGAGCCAAAAATAATTCAAAATTCATCTAAATATCGAAATCGAATTGCTGTATAGTATATCGTAATATACAGAGTATTTATTCATTTTTTATAAGTTAAAGTATTAAATTATGAAAATATGAATTTTATTGAATGTGATTTATTTATTATTTTCTCATTGAAAATAAGACACACAGCAAGAGAATGCTTAAATACAGGAAATTGGGTCAATCTCTCTAACCAAAGAATAACTTTGTTCGGAACAAACTTGAAAACTTTCAAGAGTGCGTTTGCATTGCCTTTAAACAGTTTTACTGTATAACTAACCATCTGTTAATCTCACAAAAACCTTTATTAAATGACACTAAGAATTTACTAAGTTTGACTATCAGTAAATTTACTTGTGATAGAAAATGAATTGTATTCTAATCAGTATTTTTAGTGAGTAAATTAAAAATATAACTTATTACCAGAGTCTCTATTTTTAGGAATCACCAATTTTTTTTATTACTTCAATCTTTCGTAAAATGTAAAATGAGTTCCGATCGTCAAATAAGGAGTAAGATAAGATTATATTTATTTTCCGAAAATCACCAAAATTGAGGATTTTTGCTAAATTTCACAAATTTCACGAAAAAATCGAAATTTTTTCCTTAAATTCTCTAAAATTTGGGAATTTGAATTTTATGCCTTGGTTTTCCATTTGATTTTTCTACTTATATAAAGAAAAGTCAAATTTTTGTTGTTTTTAGCAATTTAAACTATAAATTTAAAAAACAACGATTACAACCGTATTTTAAAATGTTATATGCGAAAATCATTCTAAATTTTTTTGGCGCTTAAAATGATTTTGCACAAAAAATTTCAGAAAATCAGTGAGCTTTGAACAGATTTTCAGGATTTTCTCAGAGCTAACGCCACTGGAGCACTGAAAACATAACCTAAAAACAATTGAACACTTAAATGTGATTTGTTTTTACTATTTCTTGGGCTACATAAGTATTAAAAACATGTAATCATTATTTTATTCAAAAGTTTTTAAATTTTAATTCAGAAAAACTTCACGAAATTTTCATATTTTAGCTCCGAAATCACGCACCAAATTTTGAAGTATCAAATCCCGAAAAATAGAGACTCTGCTTATTACATAAAACAAAGCTAATATCAATCATTGCAACCATTTTAATACTCAGAATTAATTTTTCTATCAGAAGAAAGTTTTCTGAAAGTCACAGTCGAATCTGTGAGTATCACTTAAATATAGTTATAACCAGTTCTTACAATAATTGTTATAGATCATTATTTTCAAATTTAAGTTTCAATTATAGATAGAGCTTATAAATATTTAGACAATATTTAATTCTAATTATTCGAATACAATTGAACACCAGACTCGTCATAAAACAAAAGTAAATTTAGTGGTTAACCCACTTCAAAAATTTTGTTTAAAACACTTACAAAACTCTAAACCTGCATATATTTAAGAACAAATTTTCTAGTTTTTAGAAAATCACATTAAGATCATAAAAGTCAAAATAGGAAAATTCGTTGAGTGCAAGATTTTTATTAAGATAATTATATAAAATTGATATAATCGGACTTTGGATTAAGAATTATCTTAAGTGTTTTCTCCCATAGAATAACATATTATACAAACATTATAATAATTGTTACATCTTATGGTTTTGTTTAGTTAAGGTCAACAGAAGTTCAAACAAAATAATAAATCTCTGTTAAAATGTTAATTTTGACATTAACTGTCAATTTATAATTTTATAAACATATTAAATATATATTTTAATAATTAAACTGAAAGGTTTGCTCATTCTGTTAACTGCACAGAGTCTTTAAAAATTAGTTAACCAACTCATTTCTAAATAGAATTATTTATCAATACTTTTTTGAAATAATTTAAAATTTAAAAATAAGAACAAACATAATTCACATAAGAAAATGAAGTTTTGGTACTCTTGTGGTTTGGTTTTGAATGCCATTTCACTGAGGGCCATACAAATGACAAAAATTAACTCTAGATTTTGTTGTGAAGTGGGCCACAAACTGTGTTTCGATTTACATTTTAACCCATTTATGTCAGAGATGAAAAAAATTTGCAAACAACTGGTCTCAAACTTCTTTTAGAACTTCTATTTAATTAATACAAAAAGACATATAATCAATGAATCACTTGAAAAGAGTGACAAATTGTTAAACTGTTTCTCATATAAATGTTAAGACCGTTATAAAAAACACAAAATGATGAGAGACTTCAAAATGAAAGAAATTCAATATATTCTGGTATATATTGAATAACAAACTCATTTATTCACGTAAAGCACTTAAAGAAAGTTACTATAAGTTACTTTCAAATTAATGGCCTCATTATATAATATTACCGCTAATATTGTATTATAAATATTATTATTAATATTATTACAATGTCATGCAGTCGTTAAACTCATTTAAATGAGTTAGTCTTAGAGTTGTTATTAAAAAAAAGTAAATTTTCTTTAATATCAGACTAAATAAATAGGTTTAAGTGAATACAAAACTCTATTGAAAGCTTAGTTTAATATAAAATTCTCATTTAATGTCATCCAATATATAGAACCCATATTTTTAGTAAGAATTTTTCAGACATACGTTAAATAATTATTACAGAAATGTAATGTTTACGAAAAAAAGTAAAAGCGGTGGCGGCTCAAGAAATCAATACTCCGTTCGGTGTCCTCTCAATGCATGTGTGAATCCAAGGACGTGAAGAGATGAGTACACACAAGCGCACAACTGGCGCACTAACGCTTTCACAAATACTCGACTACTGTACCAATGCTTCTGATATTTATTGTCGTATAAGTCTCAGCATATTCTCCACACCATTCAAATAAAGCTGCTTTTAGAAGTTTAATTTTGACCAAATCTCTCGACCCACTCACCAAATGATCGACTTTTATGTCTACCAATTCTATATTTTATAAGCTCATCAAAAAAGTAAGTCACTTAAAGCGAAATTATTTTTTCTTTTCATACCATTTTGCTATCAATTCATTTTTCTTAGAGATCAATAAGTATTTACTGTATGTTATCGTAATTTCAGTTTATAAATGAATTAAATACCGCTTTACATAAAGGAAAACTTTATTTAAATATTATAATAACACGTTATTAAACTGAAAGCGTGAATGACTGGTTCTCATTAGTCTTATATAATTCTATAATGAGAGTTAAGGCAATTCTTGTTTGCTCTCATTTTAATATTTCATTTAATTAAAATTCCAACTCATTACTGAGTAATGATTTAATGTCTGATAATTCTTGAAAATAAATTTTTTATATCTTGTAAACCATTAAATAAAACTCTATCAATCATTGAATGATAATTCTGTTTGAATTATTAAATTTTAGTAAAATGTAACAAATATTTGATTTAATTTTCAATATTTATAAATATTTGAATTCATAAATTAAATTTAAAAAAAGAGATAATAAGAGTCTAACTTTTTTTGGTAATTAATAAACCTCCAATAAAAATGATATATAATATAGATTAGTGCAGACATAATTAGATCAAACAACTAATAGAGAATTGCATTGAGAACACAGAACATGCCTAACATGAGTCCATTGCTCTATTTATTCTACACTATCGTACAGTAGATTTCAAAATGTGTTTCATTCACTTTAATAGACTTCTAATAAGAATAAGCAAGAAATTGATAGTGAGTAGTGCGTCATCTTTATCCCTATACTGTATTCAAACAAAATTATGGAACTATTGAGAAATGAACTGTACTTTAATTTTAGTTTTTTTCTTATCTTACAATTTCTTAGACAGTATTTGCAATATGTATGGTATTATAGTGTAGAAAGAGTGGTGTAATGAATGTTTCCCTGCATGACATTGGACTAATCCCTGTTTGCGCCCAATTTGATCAGATCTCCTGCGGGCACAGAAATCTCAATTTCGTTGCAAATGAAAACCACTAATTTATTATAAGTTTATTTCATAATAATAACTATAACTTAATTTCATAATAAAATTGTTCGCAAAATAATAAATTAGGTTTTTATAAGCAAAATAATAAAGTTTCTTATATTTTGTTAATAAACTGAATAAAATAAGTTCAGCGAAAGAGATGTTTCATCTATTTACAGATGATCTTTAATTTTGTTCTGTATTAGTTTCAGTTAATACTTATAGTAGTAATACTATTAGTCATTGGATTTCTATGATTCTTATTAAATATATTATAGCTTATTGTGTTTTGCTGTAAAGTTCACCTCTAATTCTATTTTTATTTAATACTTTGGTTCAGTTATTTAGAAATATATTTTACACAATTTCAGTAAAATATACACAAAAATAGTTGATTTCTAAAAATTAAAGCCAAAATGTTTTGTGAAACGAAAGTGTTTTTAGTTTGTGAAAAAAATATAATTAAATCTATACTATATCTTCTTCTATACTATTCAATAAGCTTTGTCAGTTTCTCTGTCTCTCTGAATGTATGTCACACTTTCAAAATGCATGAGTTCTATATAGCACAGAACAGAACGAAATGTAGAGAATACACAATACGTTTGAACAGAACTTCTATTGAATTGATGTACTCTAAATACTACAGCTGTTTCATAGGATGGCATAGGTTTCAACATAGAAATATAAAATCTTTAACTATGCTATTGTTTAACGGGTTTAATTATAATAAAATTAAATTAAAAAGCTGCGAAGCAGCGGGTTCTGCTTGTTGTATTCTCATTTCTAAACATAATTTGAGATGAATTTATTTTTTATAGTTTTATTGAATATCTCATGACTTGTTTGGCAGAATGAAAACTTTGATATCTTTTAAATTCTAAATTCTTAGTTTTTTTAAAGGTTTAAATATTAGATTAATTTAATACTTAAGTCAACGAAGGCATAAGAGCTAAGAATTTCGCGAACTTATTATTAAGCAGATTAATAAATAAACAATTAGTAAATATTACTCTTATTAAACTGTAGATAAGATTTGCAGTAATTGTTATGCTCTACAGATATAAAGTCATGCATAATGTGCGAGAAATATAATCTATTGCATAGCAATCCTATTCTTATCTGTTTTACACATAGACTGCATTTCACTTGAGCTGTAAGAGCATATACTCGAAGTTGCCATAGTCATAGTCAAAGCAGAGCCACAGCAGGTTCAATGTCTTGTTGCGCCACAGCCTCAGACCTACGCGTGTTTTCTATTCAATAACCTTGAGTCGAATGAGTCGAAGTCTGTATCGATTACTTTATTACTTCTGCCCATTCGACTCGTACTATAGAACTTGGAAATAACCATCAAATAGAATGATTGCCTAAATATCACTACAAACTATATCAAACAATTGGCGCTTTATTTGGTTTGAGTTGGTTTTAGCCCAACTTCTAATTTAATAAATGAGTTCACTTTTGATTATTTTGAGAATAAAGTTTTATTAATTTTTATATGAATATAAAGTTTAAAAAACAAATAAAAGTACAAAATAAAGTAAATCAATAACTATTGAGAATTAATTGGTTTAGCTTTCAGTTGATTTAACAGTTTCACATTTTGATTCAATGTAAAATAGAGGTCTAATTTGAAGCTAAAGTAACTCCAGTACAATACCACTCCTTGACCGTGCCCTACATTTCTCAGAGAGAGAGAGAGAGAGAGAGAGAGAGAGAGAGAGAGAGAGAGAGAATCACCTAAAACGATGAGTTAACCAGATATATTTTTTTAAAAATTGGCGCGAAAATAATTTTAAAATATTTGATGGCTCAAAAAATGATTGTACACAAAAATTGTCTAAGAAAACTAATGTATTTAGGCCACCCCTCGATTTTGAGGATTTTCCAAAAAGTTTTTCGGATTCATGGATTAGAGAAAATAGTGATTTCGGAATATTTGACATCAAATAAACACTTTTTTTAAGCAACTATTTGTTAAATTTTAGTCACCTTTTTGGGTACCTGAAACACAAAAATAATCACCTAAAGATAGACGCCCTAATCATTACACTAATTGAAGATTTTCTGTTCAGATAAGATCAATAAAACTGTTGTTTTATATCCTGTTGATGCAGACATGAAAACTACATTTGTTATCCAAAATAAGTTATATAAACTAACATTTAATAAAATTATAAGTGAGATATTATAATACTATACGTTTTGCTTAATAGAATAGTAGAGCAAAACAAGTTAACTCTGACATTTGGATATTATTCTCAATATATGAGATGAGCTATAAAGAGAAGTAATTCAATAATTCAAGAAAATTCAATAAATTCAAATGAAAATTCAAATAAATTTTTTTCAGTTTTAAAAATATATTTCAATACAATACTGTATTATATTTTTAAAGTAGTACAAGTAGTCCCAGTTATTGGCAACTCAATTGTGATATAAAGACTTATAATTATTACAAATAGCTTTATTAACTAAACGCAGGTCTTCTTTAGTTTAATTATAGTTAAGTTTAATATAAATTGGTTGACTGAAATATTTTTGTTAATTAAATTTCATTTTTAGTTTTTAAGTAATAACCAGAGAAACTAAAAATATGTTTAAAATATGTTAAGTTAAGAAATAATGAAACAAACCCTTATAGTAATGAATAGAGTTTTTTTTATCAAACAAATAATCAAATAAGTAATTTTTGATTATTTGTGAGTATTTTGCATATTTTTGAATAAAGTTCAAAATAATAAAAGCTATAAACAAAGCACTACATAAGCAATAAAAGTTGATTCATTGAATGTATACATTTGATTATTTGTTTGATAAAAACATCAATCATTACTATTAGGGTTTGTTTCATTATTTCTTAATTTAACATATTTTTAGTTTCTCTGGTAATAATATTTCCAAATTATTATTATTATTTTATAAATTCTTTATATAATAATGAAATTAATTTAAATTATCAAAAATTGTCATTTTTATGAATATATTTAATTAATTTGAAGTGAACTTTGATTTGCACGTACGCATACGCCTCGTACGCATTTGCAGAGGTATAACAAATGTTAAACATATACTCATATAAGTACACTTTTGACTGACCCCACTCCCCTATTACTGAAGACCAAATATGTGGACCAAACAAAAATGCATTTACTAGTTATTGAATGAATAAATGTGTTTATTCTTTTATTCTAATTTAATAACAATAATTTTATAACTCTGTATTCGTGTAAAACATACAGAGTGTAAATCAATTAAATGAACTATTTTATGTTTATCTCTTAAAAACTAATAAATATTTTTATATGAAATTTTTTTAAATTAAAAAAAAATAATGGGAGATTTTTCATGTAATTAAATTTTTGTTTGAATAAATATTGGCGGCGCTTTAATTGAATAAGTTAATATGGGGCTTTTATGGAACACTCAAGCACCATC
>JAUJYT010000384.1:0-20080 GCA_033996565.1 Nanhermannia nana
ATAAATTGAAAATTTAGACAACTTTTTAGACTAACGAAGGCTTTAAATAGATTTTTAGTTTAATGCAAGGTTTTAAACACTATACAAAACTGGGTTTACACAAAAATAATACAATATTTATAATGTGTGCAAAAGAAAATCATTGAACAAACAATTTGCATAACTTTATGATGTGACCAAACATTAGCATAAATAGAGTGACATTTAAAATGTTCAAAAATCATTTTTACATTCAATGAGATTAATATTTAGCAATAACCAGAGCTATGATAAGAAGAGCATAACTTAGTTCTGAAATTATGGATCCGTTTGAGCTCATATTTTTCGTGAGCAAAGAGAGCGCTCGCCATAATCACAATACCCGTACTCGTAATACTGTCTGCGGTGCTCTGTCTTATACAGCGAGGGGTAATATGAAGATATTGAGGTCGGTTTGCGTGAAGGGCGACCCATCGCTGAAGAGGTAGACATCTGTTTATTGACATTAAAATCTGCCATTGAATCTGCCACTGAAGAGGCGATCAATTTGGACAATTCATATAAATGTCTGAATCGTTCGCCTGAATCATAATTCTTTTAATATGAGTTGAATGAGATGTGCATTCATTTGCTGTGTTCACTACTATTGGAGAAGTGCTCACTTCTCTGCCCAGTATTTTACGCAAAGCACATGTTTGGTTGAGTCGAATACCATTTAATCGACAATGGACTGGAGTTTGTTTGTCTTCATAGACTTTGAGATCAATGTGTTCATCAGTTTGAATGCTCTTTTTGCCAAATATTTTCGAAGAACTTATGCTTTTGTTGTACTTTTCATTGAACTCGTGAGTTGTTTAGCTTTCAATATGTTCTACATTTGAAGTGTTGGTCGCTTTCTCTTTATAATCATTAACACTAATAGACGACTGTCTTCTGCCCGATTCGGTTAAACCAGAGTTTGATGTGTTTTCGTTTCTGCACTGGTTCTCACTTATGTTTGATTGGCTTTCATTCAGTACTTTTAATTGATTTCCTCAACAATTAATTTTTGCTTTCAATTCATTGTTTTCTGTCTTCCATCTATTGTTTTCATATTTAAGACACTTTTGACTACACTTTAAAATATTTATTTCACGTGTTAATTGTTTAATACTCTCCTTATCTTCACTCTCAGTACTGACATCTCTTTGAATTGCAATATCTTTTTGGATCTGGTCTTCAATGCTTTCATCATTATGTGAATTGACTGAAGACTGTGGTATTGATTGGCTGTTAGTCTGAAATCAATTGATATTATAGTTAAACAAATGGTTTTATAATAAGTAATAAAATAAGTGATAAAAGACTCACATCTTTGGTCTCTTTGACGACAGACACACTTTTTTCCTCTGAATTCATATTTATAGAAAACTTTAAATATCTTTTTGTTTTTACCATAAGTGAAGCCGCACTTGCCATAGAAATGGTGTCTTTAGAGTTGTCTGACATTGAATTATCTGAAGAGGCCATAGAAGTGGTGTTTAATAATTTGCAACTTTTGTGCATCGGCTCTAAATCTGGTTTTTTGCATACATTTGTATTGATTTGTGTGGCATCGCATTGAGTCATGTCTTCCAGTGTGTACACAATTAAATGGGTTTATTATATGAGAAATACTCTATTATTGAAATACTGTTTAAAGTGAGAAATAAACCAAAAACTGGTGAAAAGCCGTTTACATACAAACTTATGTTATTTTAAATGTTGAAATATCTTCCCTCACCTCTGACCTCAAATATGTTAATCCATTAATTAATAAGACATACACTGAACTACAGTATTATCATTAATGTGTACATAATCTTGACTTAGATTTAAATAATTAAAATGTGAGAAAAATTAGATTTTGTTTATTTATAAGTATATAATCTATTATTTTGGTTTACACTTAATAAAGGCTGTGGTCGTCACTAATCACTAAAGTTATAAAAGTTATTAAAAGTATTTTTTGGTCATAGAATCAGAATATTAAAGAATATTCTGTGTGCAAATATTTTTAAATAGTAAATTCTACTACAATAGTACCCCGTTATAGTGCATCCTCGATATAGTGAATAAGAATTTTGTTTGATTTGGCGCGCAATCAATATAACTATTGCTAGAAATAGCCCTTTATAGTGAAACCTCAGTGATAGTGATAGTGTCCGTTATCAGGCTATTCACTATAACGAGGTATTATTGTATAATTAAGTTATGTGACACCTATTGATTAAACTCAACCTGAGTAATGATAACATAGGTCTCGAAACTATGTATGTAAAAAAATGAAAACCAAAACTTCATTTGAAATACTTTAATACGTAAAATAGACACTTCATTCAATTATATCTAAAAATAAAATAGAAGTTTTCGAAGTATTCACTTTTTCTGAAACAAACTAGTGGTGAGAATTCACAAAATTTTCAATTCCAATCCCATCCAAAATTAAAAATATGAACCCAATCCCATCTCAATTCCATGACATTACGTTTTATATTTAAATACATTGTTTGAAAAATAAGAGATAAGAATATGTTTTGAATATTTGTATGGTATTTATCCGCAAGTTTTAAAAGCTATTTGTATTAAATCTTTATTTAAAGTATTTTAAGCCTAAACAAGTGCAAAACTGCGCATAAACTTAGCTTCAAGTGGAATCTTAAGCTAATGTTACATTTATTATTGAAATTATTTTTTTAATCTCATTCAATAGCATTTGTAAAAATTAGAATCCCATCCCAAACCCATTCCTAATAAATAGATTTGGACTCAGCTCACCTCTAAAACAGACCTTTCTATTGCATTAAATTTTAATCTAATTGTCTGTCAGACATATGCAAACATATCTACAAAAGTGCGCAAATATTTTAATCAAATAAAATACTTGATAAACATTTTATATATAATTAATATGTTCTCAAACTTATTCTTCAAATGACGAGTAGAGAAAATACTTCTAAAGCCCTGAAACTGATAAATAAAATGCACTTTCAGTGAATCGGATGTAAAAATTACATTAAATAATGAGTCATTCATTTCGATAATTAATTAAATTTTGCACTTTTAGTCAGAGTATTGATAACTTATATTTCACAACAGTTTCAGTAAGCTTTCGAACTGTAATCAAATGAAAAATTAGACAACTTTTTAGGCAAAATAAGACTTTAAATAGATGTTAAAAAAGGCCACATTTTAAACACTATATACAGAACTTTGTTTACAGACAAATAAGACAATAAATTAAATGAATAGTTATTAAGTTTGCAAAAAAATTTATTGAAAATACAATCCAGAGCTTTATGTGACCAAACATTAGCACAAATAGTATGATAGTTATATATTTTTCACAATAATTGGTTTCAAATTAAAAATGATTTTTACATTCAATGAAATTTCTATTTACTAAAGAAATAGTTAAATAATAATTGAATACAATATTCAAAACACATAATAAAGTTTTACATCACTTCTAATTATTAGTTATAATAATAATGATTAAGTGAACAAAAAATAATTATTAATTATTACTTCGAATCAAAGACAAGGATTAAATAATTTTCATCATGAATGTCATCGACAATAAGATTATTCAATAATAATATCGATATTAATGTCTAATAATTAGATACAGATTCAGTTTTTCTTAGAGGAGAGAAAAAAATTCAATTTTAGATAAAAAAAACAAAAAACTAAAAGAAAAATAAAAAGCAATTGAATTCTCACTTTTGGACTGTTTTTAAACGTCAGAAATAAGAGAAAATGCAATTTAAATATTAATATTAAACTTAATTTGAATACAAGTCAATGTCCGCATAACTAACAAATAAAAAAAAGAAGATATTAATTACAATCTTATAATAATAATGTGAATAATTATAATCATAAATAACTAAAAAACTGATAGAAAAGTAAAATAAATTGAAGTCATGAGAAAAGGAGAGAAAAATGTAATTTTGCTCAAAAAAGATCATAATTTTGAAGTGAAATATCTTACGATTGGGTGCGTTTACGGCTGGGATCACTTCGTTTGTTCGGTCGTATCGAACGCGACGACCGGACGTCAGACCGAATATCGGATCGTATTTCTGAGCGCACAGTACTGTCTGACCGCTCGCTGGCGTCGCGTTTTTTATGAATGAAAGCACACCGACTGCCAAAAGAGCAATAACCAGAGCTATGATAAGAAGAGCATAACTTAGTTCTGAAATTAGGGATCCGTTTGAGCTCATATTTTCCGTGAGCAAAGAGACAGCGCTCGCCATAATCACAATACCCGTACTCGTAATACTGTCTGCAGTGCTCTGTCTTATACAGCGAGGGGTGATATGAAGATATTGCGGTCGGTTTGCGCGAAGAGCGACCCATCGCTGACGTCGACTCCAAATGCATGCGATTGTGGTGTTGTTGCTGTTCGCGAGTGTGCGACGAGTGACTCGACTCGAGCACAGAGCCGGTGCTGAACGCGTTTCGCTCCCACACTATCATAGCGTCATGTTTTGGGGCCTTTTTGCCAAATCTGGCCTCAAAGTCCATTCGGAGCTCATCGATAGACTTCCCGTTGATTTGTCTGTCGTGAACCCAAACACTCGTTATCAGCTTCTCTTCCACCGAATAGTCGTCGCGGATGTCGTTTAGGGTCATGTGTGAGGACTCACTCATTGTCGCAGTTTTTGAGCCTTTTATTTATTTGGGTTTTACTGTATTTTTTTTTAAATTTTTTAGGATTTTTTTTAATTTCAGATTTTTTTGCGGCTCTTTTTCCTAATCTTAATGACTATAATAAATAGATATAAAACAGGTATTAAACGCATTATTAATATTATTATTAAGTGTTTTGTAAATATTGATTATTAATAGGGTTTTAAATATTATATTAATTATTATTCAAAAAAATTATTCAATTTTTATTAATTATTAACATTTTTTTTTGCTTAATATTAAAAACGATAATAATTTTTGTAATAAGTTATTAATTAATTAATTAATTTTTGCTGTTTTTATTAAATTTTGATATTTTTTTCATAAATAAAAATATTTTTTTCTCTCTCTTAATATCAATATTATTATTAAATCTGTTTTTGAGCTCTTTTTTTGTATTATTAATTAATATCAATATTATTATTAAATTATTATTAATTAATATTATTATTAATTTAATTATTAATTAATTTATTACAAACTCTTTTACCAAAAGTGAAAATTAATTACTTTTTGTTCGCTTTTCTCTTAATATTCAATACAATAATTATCAATATTTTCGACCTTTTGTTTCCACTCTTAAGCAGTCTTTAAATGCAAACAATAGTTAAAGCAATTATTTTGTCGTTTAAATAGTTTTTAGTGAACACTATATTGCAATTTATTTATTAAATAACTGTAAAAATATGTATTTATTGGCGAAACTGTTTGTTGTCTTTGTTTATAAATTTTGATAACAATTGAATTGAAGACACATTTTGTTTCATTCACTTCAAGTGGGAGTCAATCAAAGCATTCGCTTTTCGTTTCCATAACAACGGTGTTTACAGTGGTTACTAATCGTTATTCAGACTGTATTTCGAGCGCTTTTTTCAAAATTCATAACTATTTTAGATATAGTTAAAATTTAAAATTTGAATTTAAATTGAGTTTTATTTTTTTAATTATTGAGAAAATTAACAAAATATTGTAAAAATTTATTCGTAAACAAACAAATTTTTAGAAGCAAATTCATTATTTAGATATATATTAAGCGCTTTATTTAAAATTCACAACAAGAGTTATTTTTAGACTAGTTTTATATTAATTAAAATATAATTTCTTGAATTTATATAGAGTTTTATTATTATTTTTTTGAGAATATTAACAAAATATAGTAAAAGATTTATTGATAAAACTTAACATTTTTAATAACAGAGTCAATATTCATAGAGTACTGTATTTTAAGTGATTTTCTGGAGCCCATACATTTATACAACTTATTATGAATTGAATTCATGTGAGCACTGATTTTACAAATTATTTATGAATCAGAATTGAAATAAAACTAAAATTCATGAAAACTATGATTATTACAGGGCTTATAAGTATATAAAAATATTGCAAATATAGTTAACATTTATCAAATCCTATAAAAAACATATTTAATGAAAAACTTGAAATTAAGTTATAAGTTAAATAAGACTTAACTTATTTCTTACAAAGTTATTGAAATTGTTGATTTTAAGTGCTTTCTGGTTAGTGTAAATTATCTTTTGTGGTTTATATAGTTTTGAAGACCTCTAATTTAAATCAATTTGAATAAGAAAATGTTATTTGCAAATACTTTCCAATCATTTGTCTGACAATTACGATCACAATAATAGACTCTTTTGCGAAAACTGCAAACAATGTCATGTTTAGCATTGTCTGCGCAACAGTATCGACACATGTTTTTCATTCTCGGTTTGTCATCAATTTTAATGAATTTGGATCATCAATACGTATGGCAGGTCTTCTGTCGTGAGCCATACGCATATAGAGGTTCATTAAAGTCAGTTTACTTCCAAATCCATATTTTTGTTCTACTATTAGATCATTGTTTTCGTGTTCAAAATTATAAATATAACACTTCTGAGTGTTACCGCTTTCATCTTGAATTAAACAACATATAGAAGCGCCTCCAGTGATGGCCTCTTCAATGAAAGTGATTTCCATAACGAATCCCTCATAAATATGATCTGCAGTCGGGTTTATATCTCTCAGGTATATAGGCTTTAAACCTGATATAGAGTTGGGTAACTTTTGTTGTTTAAGTGCTGGAGTCGTAGTATTAAATATTACTTAATTTTGAGCTTTCATTTTTCGAGTTTGTGAAAAGTTTTCTCTGTTTTTTAATTAAATCAATACGAATAGGATTTGTCATTATTTTACTTGATTTCACTGTTTTAATAGAACTTGAAGTAGATTTGAATTTTGAGTCTTGTTTTGAATCAAAACTAGTCAAATAAAATTCTAGTGAAGATTTATTATGCGATTCATAGGGAAGATAGAAAGGCAAAAGAATTTTCTCTGATTCCAATCCTTTATTGTAATAAGTCTTCATTTGTGTTAACTTTTCTCAGAAAATGTCAAATCTTTATTCGTTTACTTTTTATCAATTTTATTAAATTCCATAATAGAGACACATAAAGCCATTGCATAATAAAATTCGGAAACTTTTCTGTGATCTTTTGGTGCAATTTCTACAAAACTTGAATAAGCCTTAAATACTTCTTTTTGATCAGAACTATCTATTAATCTCATGATCGCTGCTCTATCGTATCGAATCTCATAATCATTTGGTGAGATTTCAAAGGCTTTATTAATTTCTTTAAACCATTTTTGTAATCACTTTTGAGGGCATACAAACAGCCATAGCACTAAATGAACAGCCCCATAAACCATGCATTTTGTGTAATGTAGCCGTTACTATGGGCCTTTTTTGTTGAGAAAAGTATACATTCAAGTTTATGTGTTTAAAATCGAGATCATTTATATTGATACCAAATTGAAGTTAATCTCTGGTTGGTGATTACCGCTTCACTTTAATAGGGTTACACTGTATTATTTGCTAATTTATTTTTAATTAAATATATAATTACAATTAACAGAGAATATTTAAACGATGGAAGAGCAACATCAGTTATATATGGAAACCTGTGGTCAATTTGCAATAAAATGACTCAAACAATTGTTTCTCAGCGATATGAAAATGTTAAAGAAATTCTTAATTTGGGACATATGTGGAACGTGAATGAAAAAGAATTTGAGATTCAGCAACATCTAAAAAATATTTTAAAGCATAGTGCAAATGTTTATATGCTTATATGTTTATAGAATATTGGGACAGATTTTTAATAATAGTAATGCTGATACTGAGAAAAGGTTGAATATAAATAGGGAAAGAGATTTACTCCCGCCCAAAAAATTTCGCCGGGCCACAGGCCTTAGCCCTTACCATTTTCGGTCATTTTGGACCAAAATTAGGGCCAAAACCCGCCCAAAATCAGGCCTATAGGGTTTTGGCCCTGATTTTGGGCGAAAATGGCGAGAATGTTCGCCCGGCTATTTAGGCGAGGGTTAAAATCCTCGATCCCTAAATATAAATAATATAACGCATTTCTATATTAACTAACAATATTTATATCTTAAGATGGTATAAGTCTATATACAACAATATTATACAACCATTATCTCGAAAAATGTCTATACGGAGATCAATATCTCAGGCAAATTTGCCAACTAAGAAATCAAAACTCAGGCTATCTTTAAATGAGGTAGTATCTAAACGTTTATAAATGTTTAACTAAACATTATTCAGTTTTTATTTTTAATTCATTTAAAAATTGAAAATGCCCCAGATCTCAAACATATATATTTTGATAGTAATGGACAAATATGTAAAGCTTGTATGTGGATGTTTTGTACTCTCTTCCCCAAGATTATTGAACGTCTATTGCAAGTAGGGTGACCAAGTCTTGGCAGACGCAAATCTGGACAACTTAAAAAATCAAAGGGGGGACTAAGCATTATATTTTTGAATAGAACAGAATTAAGAAAACCAACTGCACCAGAATTCAGTCAATTTAAGACAGCAAATTAATCAGGCAAATAATCACACAGCTAAATCAAATAATCAAGCTAAATATTTATCAAGACCTGCAACGCCAAAGAACAAAACAGTGTTTACTATTCTATACCAACCAAATGTTAAGCGAAAAATAAATCCGAAAACGACTTTAACGCAAAACATTGAGACATTGTCTCCTAACTTAGATCAATCAGATATTATCCAGCTTCCGAATACACAAATGCCTTCGTCCCCAACGAATCAAACATTATTTCCTATTTTGGATGAACGAATGTTATTCTTCCTGGAATTTCACAAATGACTTCAACGCCGACAAAGAAAAACAAATCTTGCGCAAGTTAGACAAATCAAACAAATTGTTCAAAAATTAGCCAAGCGTCAACATGTAAAAATAATTCTTCAACAATTTACAAAAAGACAATGATGGAAGGTGGGAAAAGAACTATACTTCAAACAGGAAAACCTATAACAGCAAATATAAGCAGCAACGAAAATACAAAAAATGATCAGTCTAATCTGTCATATTCAATATCACGACCTGGGCAATCATCAAGCAGGAATCATTTAAATAGCAAATTATTAAATGACCGTTTAAGAAAGGGTAATCAATCAACTTGTAAATCAGAATATACGTTAACGGCTTCACAGAAAACAAGTAAATCTAAAATACAAAATAATTCAAACGGTATCGACAAATGCAAATCAGAACATTCTTTAACACCTATTATTAAAACATCCAAAGAAAATAACATTTTGAGTCCCTAACGTGGATTCTAAATGAAATAGAATTTTTACACTATTTAATTCACGAATCTGTATCATTAGTATATACAGTACCAGAAAGTTATATATAGAGAATGCAGAAATCGGCTTAAGAAAAACAGAAATTTCAGAGGTTTTTTTACGGCATAAAGTAAAACCAAAATTTGTTTTACGAAATTCGACGGTAATATTCGGAATATTCGGCGTAAATTAACCTTACACCAATTTCTGCGGTCTCTAGTTATATATCAAAAGTTATATATGTAGAGGAATAGTGTTTTTCATTTATGTTTAAATGTAAATTTAGTTCAATTAAAATGTTTTTACTTCAATTCATTTCAATTTACAACTTTTCACTAAAATGTAGGTCTAGTTTAGACTTTAATAAAAGGATTAAGACTTTCGTCAAAATTCAAGTTAAAAGCTTTTTTTCGGTCACTTCCTAATATTTTCGTGACTGCAAATCCTATTTTAAGTAATTGTAAGAGAAATAGACATAGTCTTTTCTCAAGTTTCTATTTATTCACTATTTTGTATCAATAAGTTTAACATTAAAATAAATTGTGTTTTAAATTAAAAGACAATTCAAGTCTCAAATTATTTCTGAAACTAAAATCAAAAGTCACCTGCGCACAACTTTACATATATAATATTCTTATATTGCACTTTAAGTTGTGTTAGTTTATGGTCTATAAAGCAGATAAGATAATATCCATTCGCATTAATCAATTTTTTTATGCAATATTATTTTAAAGATATTGTTATTTCATAGCTGTTAGAGTGGTTGCAGTTATATTTCAGATTATTTTACTAAATATTTAAAATAATTAAATTATATTATCCAGTATCTAAATTATTTTAAACTTTTCTTGAAGTTTGTTTATATATTGACTTATATTAATTTATTGTAACATTAAGCTGACAAATAAAGCTATTTATTCTGACAAATACAGTCTTAGCAATATTTAGTATTAAAATGTATAAACCATTGCCAAATAATGGGGAAGAGGGATATAGAAACATCAAGGTGAATTTTGCAACTAATTTAACAGTGGCAGTATCAATTTGCGCTGCTGCAATATGCCTTGTGTCTATTGCTCTCCTCGGTCTTGTGTTCATTTTATTTTCAGCAAATAATCTTAAGACTGATATGAATAACATTAAAACTAATATCAATATTGTTTACACTGAGATCAAGTTTCCCCCTCCAGGAGATAGGGCCACAGGTATGTCTACTTTAGATTATTACATTATTATGAAAGATCTTTACATTATTTCACGCATTTCTTAAAATTACGCGTAATATTACTCTCAAAAGATTTTTACGTAAAATTCCCAAACAGTAAATGATAACTATTATAAATAGAATTTCTGTAACATTAAATACAATAATTAAACCATTTCCAAGACAACATGTTTCTAATAATTTGTTTATTCATTTCTTTAGGTTATACTCAATTTAATGATCCCGATTGGATCGACTTTAAGGTAGTAAAAAAATACACGATTTTGTTAAAATGACTATTAATTTATGATAACTTTCAGCAAAAATACGGAAAAGTATATGAAGATGTGGTCAATGAAAAAGTTCATTACAATAACTTTTTAGAAAATATAAACAGTATTAAAGAGCACAATAAAAAATTTGACTCAGGACTTGTTTCTTACTATAAGGGAATCAATCAATACACAGATATGGTATACTTTTAATCTAAAAGCAAAATTTTTAATTAAAGAAAAACTGCTTTTTAATCTTAAAGTAGTGTTGGTTGAGTTCCAAATTTTTAATTTGGTTCTCGTCCCTGAAATTTTTAAAATTTCGTTGTCGTTCTCGTTCTTGGAACTGATTCAACACTACCTTAAAGTGAATAAATGTTTAGAAACGTAAATATTTAATTAAATGAAATTTTACAATTTTTTTGCAAAAACTTTTTAGATTTAACACTTTAAAAGTTAGTAATTATTATTAAAATTATTTAATTTTTCTATACATGAAAAGTAAATCAATTTTATATGTATTTCAGACCTTTGAAGAAGTAAAAAAAATTGCGTTTGGCTTCAAATATAGCAATAAATACAATGTTACCGGTAATGCGCACATTCATAAACCAGCTGCGAATGATGTCCCGAAATCGGTGGACTGGAGAACAAAAGGTGTGGTGACACCTGTCAAAGATCAGGGCGATTGTGGTTCATGTTGGGCGTTCTCAACAACTGGTGCTCTCGAAGGACAGCACGCTTTAGCAACTGGTAAATTAGTTTCATTATCGGAACAAAATCTGGTCGATTGCACCACTGAAGAAGGAAATGAAGGGTGTAACGGTGGCTTTCCTTATATCGCTTACGAATATATCATTAGAGTTTCTGGGGTTTGTGATTGTTTGTCTGCATTTTTTTTATCAATAAAGCTTATTAGTAATAGGCTATTACTAATAGCTTATAAGTTATTACCTTAACGACTCATTGATAACCAGCTACCATGCATACATCGCACCGGAGATTTTGAGCAAAATTTACTTTTATCATTAGATAGCCCGCATTATAGACCAAATAGTATCTCACGTATAGTCCGCACCCACTAATGTTTGAAAAATATCACTTTTATTTATTATTTATTTTCTAATGTAAATAAAAATGAACTCATTTGAAGTGCATTTAATTAATATTTGTTGAAAGCCTTATTAAAAGCCACATTATTAATAGGGTCTCGACACTGAAGCTGGTTATCCATACGTAGGTATTGACCAACAGTGTTCTTTCGATCCAGAAATAGTAGGCGCCAATGAAACAGCTTTCTCGATATTGACTCCGGGCAGTGAATCTGGTCTTCAAGAAGCAGTCGCTAATGTGGGCCCTATTTCTGTCTGCATTAATGCCAACGACAATTTTATGTCATATGCGGGAGGAGTGTTTGATGACCCGGAATGCACTTCCGATTTTGATGCTATCGATCACTGTGTATTAGCCGTTGGTTATGGAACTGACACAACCTCTGATAAGGATTATTGGCTCGTAAAGAATTCATGGAATACTACGTGGGGTGAAGAGGGATACATCAAAATGGTTAGAAATAAGAAAAACCAGTGCGCTATTAGTACATTGGCCTCATATCCCACAGTTAAACCTGTTTAAATTCAAATACGCTCTTAGGGCTCATGCACATAGTACGTAAGCAATTAGAGGGAGGGGAGGGGTTAAAAATATTTTTAAAAATGCGTATGCACTATGTGCACGAGCCCTTATTAAATGAATACAATATAAATATTTGTGATATGCTCTCAGATTTGGTTGTTTAGAGCTATTATTTCATTATCAATATACAGGTATATAAAGGGTAAAATTATAGCAGGGATTATTAATATAAATAGTTAGGCCATATCCATTAAGTACGTACGCACTAATGGAGGGGAGGAGGTCTGTCAAAAGCGCAAAAAAGCGTATGCAATAATAGGGAAGGGGTTCTGCGTAAAAGTACGAACATTTTATTAAGCACTTGACCACAAAACAGTATTCCACCAGATGCCATTCCACTTAAATTATCTTTTAATTTAAGACAAATTGACTCAACATATTTGCAGTATTTGTGGGCTTTATTTCAGTACAGTTTCGGCACTGAATAAAGATCACTAATTAAATTTAATTATATACTTTGCTTGATTTTGGGAGGGGGATGGGGTAAAGCTCAAGTGTACGTACTTATTAGAATTTATATGAAAGAGTACTAGTGCGTATTTGGGGGATAGGGGGAGGTTTAAAAATTGAAAATTTTTGCGTACGTACTTAATGGATCTAGCCTTATTTAAAAAATAAAACAATAAGATAGTTTCTTAATTTTGTTCTCATAAAAGATAGGGGTACTTCCAATAAGACATTGTGCGTGGGCAAGGATATTTATGACTATCAATCGATAGCTTATACATATTTTACCAAAATTTCAAATAATTTGGTTCAGCGGTTTAAAAGATATTTAACTTTAAGTGCCATTTTTTATAATGGAGTCTATGGGGAAAAAATTGATTTCAAAAAATCATTTAACCCCCGCCCAAATCGAATTTGCATATAGCACTTAACTTAAAAAATCGATAAAAATCATAAAAAGATTTTGGGTGAGTTTCATAGATGTACCCCTCCAGGAACATGGTGAAATCAATAATAAAAGTTTAACGTAGTGTGCAACTGCATTGGTCAGCTCTAGGGAAGAGACTTGGACATTTTGATTCCAATAGTGTACTCTCAATAATGAAACTTAAATCAAACATTTAAAAAATATTTCACCTAAAATATGACACAAAGTTTTTGAATTATTGACAAAGTATTAAAATTTATCAATATATTTATTAGATATTTTATTTATTTGTTATTTTAATAGTGGATAAAGTTAATGAAGCAATTTCAGATTCTATAATAAAAATTTTTACAAGATGTAGTATCTTTACTGGTGCCAGGTTTGGTTAGTCAAAATACAGGAGAAAATTTTTTAGCAAAGGGGAGACCAAGGTATATTTTTCTGACTTTTTAATAATTATTTATAAAATCAAAGGGGGGACCAAGCAATGTCTTTTTCAAAAATTGCTCGAAAACCGGAGACTCCGGTCTAAAACCAGAGACCTGGCAGCCGTAAGTATCTTTTTCTTTATCCAAAAATATCACTAAAGTAAAAAATATCTACAATTAGAGAGATGTGTTATAATTTATGATAAAACCTATCCTAACTACTATCCTAATATGGCTTAAAACGCTTTAATACCTTTGAGTCAGAAAAGCGGTATATAAATGAATAATCACGTGTTTAATTAGTATAATTATTAGAATTCTAACACTTATAAAAATTGTTATATACTGTATATTACAAATAAATATTATACTTACAAATGAAGCCCAACATTAGAACAAACGAATAAATTATTATTTTTTGCATTGTTTTATAGCAATTATAACCCAAAAAATGCTATTAAAATGAATGATAATTAAACTCTAAGGCATATGCCTTTTGGAAAACAAAATTTGTGTATTTTATAAGAAATATAAATTTATTATTAATAAATAATATTAATATAATATTTATTATTAGCGAAGTTGTCATATCCAGCGACAAAACTAAACCTTAAGTCACATAAAATACATAATATGTAGTGTCGAATCAGATCCAAGAACGAGAACGAGAACGGGAATGGAATTAGAAAAAAGTTCTGGAACGGGAACGAGAACGGGAACGGAATTAGCAAAAGTTCTAGAACGGGAACGAGAACGGGAACGGATGTAAAAATTTGGAACTGAATCAACACTATCATTAATATTCACATAACTGATAGTAAAATTAGTCCTTATTTTATTGAAATAATGTAACTTTACTGTTAATTTATAGTTTTACTGTCCAAACCCTGAATGTGAAGCCATAATTGAGGGTGAAATAGATGTGGGAATGGGCTGTTGTCACAAATGTAATCTCATATTCTGCACGAGCTGTTTAAAGCCTTTTCATGGCACAAGTGATTGTGGTCTAACTGACAACGAAAGAGATGATATGGTACAGATGTATCAAGATGAATTACTTGCAGAACAACTATTTGCTCAAGAAGAGGAAGAAGACAGACAATTGAATGAAATACAAGAACTTTTGAGAGCAGAGGATGAACAAAGAATGAGACAGATATTAGAAGAACAAGAAATAATTAGAAAAGAAGAAAATGAGAGAGAGTTGAGAGAGCTCGAGGAAGCAGAAGCACTGAAAAGACAGTTAGAGATAGAGAGACAAGAAATGGAAAGACAAGAGCAGCTTCGAAAAGAGCAGGAAAGAATTGAACAGGAAAGACAGGAAAGGATTAGACAAGAAAATGAACGGCAGAGAATAGAAATGGAAAGGCAGCAGAGAGAAAACGCAGAAAGGGAAAGGCAAAGGCAGCAACAACTTCAAGAGAGAAGAAACCAAGATGCTCAATCGGAAAATTTAATCAAAGGTCTATGTAAGAATTGTCCTGGTTGTCGTGCGCCTATTGAAGTACGTTCTTTAAAAATTTATTATTTTGATTATTCATTATTAAATTTGAAATTTTTTTTATAGAAAAATGAAGGCTGCAATCACATGACTTGTAAAAAGTGTCGCTTTGAATTTTGTTGGCTTTGTATGGGAACATGGAATGGGAATGGTCATTTATGCCGATAAATTTTATTCCGGACATTTATATTATTAAGGAAACTAATTTTTTGTGAAAGTTAATCAATTATTTAATATAAGATTATTATATCGAATACAAATATTATTTTATATATGAATGAATTACATCTTTATTTAAATATGACGTTTCATTAACTTTATATATATTTGTATACGGTTGTTTCCTTAAAAATCTTTTCTTTGTTGGAATGAGAATGGTCATTTATGACGATAATTTGCTTTAAATAATCAAAAAAGCTAGGTTTTTTAATCTTGATGATTTATTTAAATTCAACTTGCTAGATCGAATATTAATATTATTTTAAATTTTTAACTTTTAAAAAGTAACTTTGTGATACAAGTTTAACGAGAAGATAAGATTTAAATATAATTGTATCATTCGCATAGAAAATTTGTTTAAT
Organism: Nanhermannia nana; assembly: GCA_033996565.1. Lineage (NCBI taxonomy): Eukaryota > Metazoa > Arthropoda > Arachnida > Sarcoptiformes > Nanhermanniidae > Nanhermannia > Nanhermannia nana. The sequence goes on from JAUJYT010000384.1 coordinate 15,926, forward strand.
ATAACAGTTATATTACTAATATAAATTTGTTCAGTAACAGTATACTTGTTGTATACTTATTAATTGAAAAAATACATTGTAAATTGTCAGAAATTTAAGATATATGTAATTTTTTGTTATAATATAAAATATCAGACAAGAAATTGTTGGAATTTTGAATGTCAGAATCACTGTATAATCTATTAAATAGGGCTCATATTTATATATTTTTTATCATTAACATTCACTTGAATTCAGTCTAAATTCTTCATGAGCTCTGTTGTTTTTTTAATTAAACTAAGTGAGATCTCCTCTGATTAGGGATTAGCCTGAAGAAAACGTTTCAGAAAATGTTGTTTATGAAAAAATAATCAGCAGATTCTTGGAATTTCATTAAAAGTTAACTTTTTTTTTTAAATGATACAAAGGAAAGTTTTGACAAAACAGAGCTAAACCAGTATTAAATTTTAAGCTATATTTTCAAAAATTGCACTTATTTTTATTTCTTGAGTTAATTAATGAATTAACTTTTCAACCAAAATATTACAACATATGTTTATTTCTTAGAAAACTATAATAAAATTTCTGACAAAGCTCGAAAACTGGAGACCTGGCAACACTATTTACAGTTGGAATATTAAATAAAAGAAATTCAGTGCTTTTCAATGGTGAATCAAATTTTTAAGATATGATATAATGCCGTTATATTACTTTATACCATACATGTGTAAGGTATGGGTTTTCTATTGGTGTGCACCCCCTCCTCCCCCAAGATTTTCGGAATCTCAAAGATGAAAGAAAGTCATACACTGTCCGTGTTGTCAGTCGTATCATCGATTACTTATTAGTTAGACTTATATTAATATCTAAAGCCTTGAATAGGATTAAGAGTCTATACTATCATATGTTAGTATAATATCAATTCATAGCCTAATTATAGACTGAACTTATTCGCACCTAAATTACAATGTCATCCGATAGGGACTATATAAAGACTGAACACTTGGGAACACCTCTCATTGTTTGAAGCTGTTCTCCGGACAGTGCGTCCGTTGAGTTTTGAAGGTGTTCTTTATTTTACAATACAATTTATTTTAAGTGTTTTAATTAAGTGTTCAATGATTGCCGTTGGTATCACTTCACATATGTATAGTGTGTTGCATTTTTCGAATGGGTTACACAGTGACCACAATGTTCCCTTTTCAGTATTTGCTGCATAACAAAAAGCAATAAATTTTTACACTATTTTTGATAAGATTAATTAACAAGAGGGTCTCGTTGCTTCTCAACTAAGATAAAAAAAATTTAAGTCTGACCTTAACCTTAACCCGTGGGATATATGAAATTCTTTTAATTTTGAAAAAAGCATAATTATAGCCGTTAGGGGTGATCCACAAATTGTGTCACGCAAAAAGGGGGATCCAGGGATGAAAAAATTCTCCATAGGACAAACGTTAAAATTACGTTACATAGGGTGGGTGGGGGTGCGTAAATAGCCCTTTTTAGCTTGACACCATTTGTGGATCACCCCTTACAGCATTATTATAGCCGTTACAATTCACTTGACTTATTTTGAAAAAATTTTATGACAAATCTCGATCTTATTATTTAAAATTTTTTTTAATTGTTGAGGACACCCACGCACACGTACAGACAGACTGACTGACTGACTGATATAATTTTTTTTTAATACAGATTAAGACGACTGTACAGTCACTCAATCAAAGACATTCCAAATCCGGAAAGTAGGGAAAAAAACTTAAGGGACGAGCAAAGCCGTAACTAGGGGGCAGAGGGGCTATAGCCCCCCAAAGATTTTTGAACATTTAAGAGTATGTCTGTAGCAGTTTTAAACAAGACTAAATCAGAAATAAACTCGTGTATCTAAAAATTGATCGAATGAAAATTTATTAACTCTCAGTTAAAGGCTTTATTTTAATATTATATTTAGGTTTATAGCGGTTTTTCGAGATAATCAAATATTAAATGGTGTTATAATGTAATTCACTTTAATTGAGATTGCATTGTATTATAGATAGCTATTTGAGTGTAAACATTGTTCTATATTTTATTAATTTGCAAAGCTTTATAATAGGAGCCTACAAATTCATAAAAATATTTCAACACATCAATTGTTGTAAAAGTATAAAAGGGGGTCAGGTATGCCCTTAGCCCTTAGCCAGTATAGCCCTTACAATAATATGAGGATTTTGTAACTCATTTTCAATCGTATGCAAATATTTAACGCTCAATATTTAATAATTTGAGAAACTTTCGAAAGTTTTCAATATATATTCCCTTAATTTTTAAATAAAAGGCAATAATAAAGATTTTAAAATTATTTTTATATTAATATCAATAAAGACTAATTTTTTGGGTCTAAAAGTCTAAACAAATTTTTGAATTGAAGTCTAAAGTCTAGAGCTTTAGACCTCAAGTCTAGGCTTTGCTCATCTCTAATACAGAATCACTCGTTTAAATCCAGATTTTATTGTTTTTAAAAGTTGACCACTTTTTAAATACCGAATCGTCCAAACTTTGGTCAGTCAGTGATCACGTTCTGCAATACCTGTTATATACGGTTGAGTTAACGCTTCGCTAATGTTACGCTTCAGTTGTTTCGTTGAAAGAGAGCGACACTTCTCATCACTTTTGAACTTTACGACTAAAACATTAATACAACACAAATATCACGACATTTAATGCTTTTTTAAATATTGTCATATTTATTGATAAATATTTATGTCTTTTTCTCATTAGAATAACATTCTAAATATTTTTAATTTAAACAAACTTTAGATATAAATAAATATAAATTACAATTAAAAAAGTTATTCATTTAATTATTAATTGGAAACAAAATTAATGCCAAAAATTGTTATTAAAAAGTGAACTCAAAAACAATTATATAAAAAAGCAATTGATTGACAGCAAAGTTATCGTAATATAAATATTGAATTGAAAAATAGTTATAATAATAATTAGATTCTTTGAATCGATCGATAATAAGAAGAAATCGTTGTAATAATAATAAAATATTGAAGTATTGATAAGAAGTGATTCACGTAAAGAATATGAATAAAAATAAGTTGAATCTAAAGCTTCCGCACTCTTCTATTCAGACCAATGATTGCGCTCATATTAACGACTCTTCTGAGTAAGAATTTAATCATTTAATGATATATTAATTATTTAGTAAATGATATATAATTTGACTGACAGTAAGCCATTGGACACAAGTATCGAAGCCCTACACAAGACATTAGAAGGCCTTGAATTGGATGAACAGCAGAGAAAACGTTTGGAAACATTTTTGTCGCAAAAGCAAAAAGTGGGAGAATTAAATGCCGACGACTTCGACAATTTGGGAGATTTGGGCGCAGGCAATGGTGGGGTCGTTACCAAAGTTATGCACAGACCGAGTGGGCTCATTATGGCCAGAAAAGTAGGGTTTAAGGATTAGTACTTGGATTAGAGTTTTAATTGATGTCTTATTGCAGTTAATACATCTCGAAGTAAAGCCCGCAATAAGGAGTCAAATCATACGTGAACTTAAAGTCCTTCACGAATGCAATTCTCCACATATTGTAGGCTTTTATGGAGCTTTTTATAGTGACGGAGAGATTAATATTTGTATGGAATATATGGTAAACACTTAAATTATATGTTTTTATGTCATATACTTTGTCAGTAATTGATGTGTTGCGTGTGTTGTATAGGATGGCGGATCATTAGACCTCCTATTGAAGAAAGCGAATCGAATACCTGAACAAATTTTAGGAAAGGTTACAATCGCTGTCATTAAAGGCCTTAATTATTTGCGCGAAAAACATCAGATAATGCACAGAGGTTTGAATGATTTGAATCACTCTTCAACAGAAATAAGCGAAAAAACATAATTATTTGAATCTTATACTAGATGTGAAGCCGTCAAACATTTTGGTGAACTCTCGAGGAGAAATCAAGATTTGCGACTTTGGAGTTAGCGGTCAACTCATCGATTCAATGGCCAACTCTTTTGTAGGCACGCGTTCTTATATGTCGGTACGGATCACATCATTATCTGACCGTCTAATTAATTATTTTCTAAAATTAAATTTTGTTTAATTTGTATAAAAGCCCGAAAGACTTCAAGGGAATCACTATACAGTTCAGTCGGATATATGGAGTTTAGGG
>JAUJYT010000385.1:0-20037 GCA_033996565.1 Nanhermannia nana
AGTGAATGTTGTTATTTCCTAATCCTGTATGAGCTCTCAATATAAAAGCAAATTTATGCATTGATTTATTCTCTCTGTCAAAATCAATTCCTATTCTCTTAAAATAAAAGAATGTGAGGAAAACCTCAGAGCAACGCTATGCAACTTTTGTCAATATACGCTATCAATTCAACCGATTTTCATAAGAAGGGCCTATGAGTATAGCACTTTGTATATATTCATAGGCCCTTCTTATGGAAATCGGTTCAATTTATACTCTTCTTTGATGTAATTTTTATTTTTTTTTTATTCTCTAAAGAATATGTAATATATCATAATTTTCACTTAATAAAGATCGACAATTCATACTTTTCTGACTTAAAAAGCAAAAACTTTTGAATAATTTAAATAATTTTAAGCCGTCAAAAGCTAGAATTGTTTGGATCTAATAATTTGAGTTTCAGAAATCAATTATTATTGGTTAATAATAAATCACCAAATTATATAGAGAGCGATTCGCTTTACTTATACAATATTTTCACATAAACTGTGTAATATTGGCTTTAATTTCAAATAATTATTATAAAAATTCTTAATAAATTAGTGTTAATTAAGTTATAGCTTAAAACTTTCCTAAGATTTTACTTTAATAACATACAATGTTGAGCAAATAGGTCTATCAAATTAACTTTTACCAAAATCTTCTTAAGCCGGCTAATGCCTCAACTAAGCTAAAACATCATATTACAAAATTGCTTGTCTATGTATACATACCATAACAAAAAGAGATCGAGAATATATCAGGCGAACCATTTTTTCTTAAACTGTATGAAGCAATGCCTGCATCGCCGACAACCTATGAAATATATATTTTAATAATATTTAACTGAAATTGAAATTTAACTTAAATTGAAAGAAATATCTAATCATAAACCGACAATGATTTATCTAATCGAATAAAAACTAAATCTAAATCCAAATATGTTTATATTGAACTTGAATACAATATGAATTTGTCAATTTTGAATTTATTGAAAGCTACCTCATCAAATTTTCAAAAAAACTTATATTTCAATATATTTTGTCATACTATAAACTTGTGATTATTATTCTATATAAAAAATTAATTACATTTTAAACTCAATTAAAAGCTTTAACATGTTTTGATTTAAACATCTCAACTAACAAAGCAATGTCTAAAAGAAAGTGTCCTTGTGTTAAAAGTTGATCATTATTGACATTTATTAAATAAACTATTCTGATGTGTGAAATAATTAAGTGTTATTCAGTTTTAATGGATATTGATTCGAATAATAAAACATTTAAAGCACATATTTAAAGGATTTCCCACAAACTGCCAGTATATAACATGTTCACATACTTGCAATTTCAATAAAAATCGATTTCTCACTTGTAAGTGCTTTATATTGTAATTGTAAACAGTATTTGTTAAGAAACTAAATAATAAATCATTATTTGAGATAATTGTCTATTTTATTTGCTTATACATTTAGTACACGACTAATACGTGTAATTATATGTTATATTTACTGGCGCTGCACTTCACTCCAATTAAACTATTTCCGCATTTGTTAAGCTTTAAATTGAATTTGCTCTCAACATAAACAATATTTTCAACTCTTAAATAACATTTTTTTATAACTTTAAAATTTGAGGAAATTCAAAGTTTGAACATTTTAAACGAAATGTAATCTTTACACTTTTGTTTGCTCTCAGTTTTACAAAACTGAAATCTCATCTATTCTAATAAAACAAAAGTTTACTTTGAATTTAATCTTCTTTATAAACATAAAGTGCTTGTTGTGATTTATTTTTAAAAGTATACACATTTCAAATAATTTGAAAATAAAAACGTTATTAAACTTCAATGTAAAACTTCCTTAACTTCAAGGATAGTATCAGATGAGTATCAGATGGTTGTTTTTAAAACTACTGTCATATAAGTAAACTTAATTCTTAAATAAATGCTTAGGATTGAGATGGATCTTAAAATTTTGATTACCGGAATATTCTATATTTATTAAATAAAATACATTTATTTCGTATGTGTAATGTATAACTTGTATCTTTTTATATTAGATCACCCTTTGCTAATATTTTACAGTGCTTTTGATAAGAGTGTTTCTTTTGAACTATTAGTATTAAAATATATCTAAGTACATTTTGAACTCATTTGTCACAAAAACAACAGAAACATTTTCAAAAAATATTAAAACCCAATTTAGACAAACTACAGCAGGGCTTTGGTCAATCACTTTAACCACTAGCCTATCAAGCTATAGAGAAAATGATACTTTAAATTAAATAACTTCAGGAATGACCACGTATGCAATCAAATATCGTTAGTCACTGATAAAGCAAAATATCAATTCTGATAAAAAAATTTTATGCTATAAAAAACATATCAATGTATTCCAATCTTTATCTCGTTTAATAAGAGATCAATTGAACCACTCTTCTGAAAATTATTGTACATGTTATTGTGTTCATGTCATTACATTTTGAAGTTTTTATTTTATCAGTCAATCAGATACTTAAAATCAACGCTTCCCAAACTCGGTTTTACGGATCACAAGTGATCCGCGGACCCAAAATTTAACATTATGGTCTATGAGACCAAGTAATCTTTTATGTATAAATGATCCGCGAGGCAAAAAAGTTTGTGAACCTATGCTTAAGATGATATTTTCTGGATATTATTCAATCATTAATTTAATAACTTTTATTTGCCAGTAATTATATCGTTCAACGGTTAAATATAATTCAGATAAAGATTAATTCGTCTATTTTAATGAAGCATACCTTTGTTTATAATTATTTTAATTAAGAAAGTTTGAAAGTGTTAATAATTTAATTTTAATCCTTTATTTTTTAAGCTATAAAAACTATTCCACTATAAAAATTATAAAAGAAATTTAATGAAATTTTGATTATAATTGTGTTAAATCTTATAAATAGAATTAGTAATACACCGTAGACTTCACTTTATCACACTAACCATAATATAATTTTCTCAAAATGCTTTACTTATATAGTAAGTTATTAACTGATTCACATGCGCTTATATACTGTATGTTCATACAAGGTATAATTTATCTATTATATCTTACATAATACATATATTAATCTTAAGTTATATTCTCTAACATCGAGAAACTATCAATCCATTTAAAATAATTACATATTTCTGTGAGCATATGATCATTTGTTTCATTATTTAACTTACAATTTATAAAAAGGTTCAAAAATTTATGAACATTTGTGGTTATTCTTATTTTAAAATTTGGAGTACGGGCTCGGTTTGGGTTGACCAAGAGTCTCAATATGAAACTGTTCGGGTCTCACAGTTTGACTAACACTACAGTTTCAATTAGAATGACTACAGATGTTATACAACACAGTCAATAAGAAAAAATGTTCTTTTTGTAGTGAAAAGTAGTGAACATTCTTATCTTCCCTGAAAGTGTAAAGAATAATAATATATGAGTGTTAGTAATGTTGTTTCCATCAGAAGGAATTAATATACTGTAGAATAAAACATTAAACACAAAATTTAATATTGTATTGTGAAATAAACTTCAAAATTGACTTTCAGTTTATTTATTTTTCGATTCACAGTTCAGTCAACAAAATAATGATTAGGTCTGAGTTACTGAAGGCTTTCTCAATAGAAGTGAACTAAAACGATAAAAGTCTGAACTAACGGCAAAAGCTATAATTTTTCTGACTTCGAATAGATTTATAAACAAACAAAAGTCAAACTAATAATACAGTAATAATACACATAAAGAAAAAATGTACTGCATGTTAGAGATTGAAACAAATATTTTATTCTTTCTTTCGGATAACAAAACTTATGTCCAAAATAACAAATATCACTTTCAACTGAATATTTATTCCAGAATATTCTGTTTGATATTAGGAGATAGCGATTGCTTTAATTTGAATTAAAGAAATAGAAATTCACTTAAATATACCGCCACTTTATTTATTCTGTACTCTCAAAATTTGTTAAATAAATAATTATCTCTTTTCTAAATGCTATCACTGTATAAATATATACAATTTTTGTTGAATATTATAATTAAATTATTTTACAAATTGAATTAATTAAATGTTTTCATTTGTGAAGTATTGAATAAGAGGTGAAACAAAACCAGATTTATTTATTTAGAAACCTTTTGAGTATACCTAATATATAATTCCATAAAAAATTGCATATATATGAAAAATAAATTCATAACAATATACACTATAAGTTTTCTATTGTTTGGATCAATAAAAATAGTTTTATTACATGAAACTTGAAATGTTTTGACAGAATCGAAGCATTAAAGACTAGAATCCAAGAATTGAATTATTTGAACTCCGAATAACTCCCGATTGAATTACGTTAGCAATCAAGTGGCTCTTTATCTAAAATTCTTTAACATTACAAACCAATAGCTTATACTAAGTTTATGCTACTCTTTGATGACTGTTTCGTAACTAAATGTTAAACTTATATTATTCTGTTTGTGGTGATGGCAACTCATATAATGTCTTTTCTCTACCCAATAAAATTTGTTTTTCATTATTTTGCTTCACAAAAGAGCTTTTAACAAAAGAGCCTTTGTTTCTGATTCTATTAAAAGGAAATATGCTTTTTATGCTTTAAAAAGTTTTGTCAATAAGTTTTTTTAGTTTAACAAATAAACTCTAATTGATTATAACTGGAATCACGTATGAGTTATCTGTGAATTATTACTACTATTGAACAAGTTTTGTATGTGTTAATCACGAGAATATTTAGATTCTCAGCGCTTTTTGTAAGAATGCTATTATTAGTGCATTTTTTGAGTGCAAACTTATTATGGCTCATACATACTGATACATACGGGTATCTAAACGCTAACGCGATAGTAAATATATTTAGATTCTGCGCCGAATATGAGCGCAAGTACTTACAATTAGAATGAATGTTCCAATAAATTCTGCTAAGAATTCCCTGACATACTGTTTCTCTATTCTACATCGCTGTAGCATTGATGTTGATGTGGGTCTCATTTCGTTCAATATCTTTAAGCAATCTTTATGTTGAAAATTGTATGAAACTCAATGTCACCCAAAAGAGTATTAAAGATGATTAAGAATTGTTTCACTGTCACGACTGTCACAATATAGCACTTTGTCTTTCGTTCAGCAAAACATGTATAACAACGAGTTTTAAAATTCAATTAAGTTTCAAGTAGTTCATAGAATGAATGGGACCTCACATTTAAGCCAATCAGAGAATGAAAATGCATTCGCAAAGACTAGTAGTTTAGAGTCTCACACAAACCACATCTCGTATTAGAGGCTTGAACTCAACTGTGATGCGCGGCTCGGGTTTGACTCTATTTTAATATTTTTAATTGCAAATAACGATCGAACTTATATTTACATTCAAGAAAAGCATTAAAAAAACTTCATTAATGGATTTGAAAGTTTTTATTGATTTTTAAAAATCAATTTGCAATAGAATTGGCATAAGTTTTATTAGGAAAGAACCCAAATATAAGATGAAGTAACTATCTCTAACTTGAATTGTATTTGAATCACCCAAATAGTGAATATAAATCGATAGAATTTGTTGATTAAGTTCTTTCGCATCAATTTTGATGAAATCCATTTTTCAGTAAACTTTTTTTTCTTAAAAAGATTACTTTAAAAAATGAGGCTGTAATGCGTGGGCCAATACTTTTGTCCCTTATATACAATGTTGAAATATTAGTTCTTTGAAAGCATACCTTTTCTAAAGTAGCCGTAATTTATATTTTCTAATTTACAATACTGTTTGCTTCTTATTTATTCATCCATAGGGCGCATACACAAAGCAAGTAAGTAGTTTTCCATGGTTTTCAGACCCCTACCCCCCTCCCTGTACACATATACCTACTTGTAAACATATTGGAGCATAACTGTTAGTACGCTTTTGACTGACACTTATTAATGCATATATACTTTATACCTGCTTATACATGAGCCCAAAAATACTCATTTAATACTTATGTAAATAATATTAAACTTTAAAAAAAGTTGACTTCAACTCTATTGTAGAATCGCAAGAATTACTTACTTTATTGATGAATTATAATCACAATTGTATTACAATCATATCATTAAACACTGTTTAATCATTCAAAAAAGAGAAAACAAAAAGAGAAACATTTGATATAATAGTTAATTAATAATTTGATATTAAAGTTTAGTCACTTTCACACTTTAGTTGTTATTAAGAGGTATTTTGAATTGATTTGCATATATCATACATTTTTGATGAAATCTAATTAATAAGAAATAAGTTATATATTCTTTGCTCTAAACTAATATTTACAATAATTGAAAGAGAAGATTATCAATACTTCATAACCCTAATGAGAGCAAATAATCGGAACTGATATTATTTTACAATCAATTATAAGAGTCAAAGACAGAAAATGTCAATTTCAATATAATGGCCAAAAATGACATATGAATAGGAGTTTTTGATGTCAATACTTCTTATGTAGCAATAATGCGCATGGAATGATACCAGTGATACAGTGATACCAATGATATTAGATTTATTCCCTCCCAATGTACCACATTCTAGTTAATGGCCATTTTTCATGTAACCATTGCTAAATTGGTGGTGCGTTCGACTACAACCATAATTAAGCGGAGAATCATAGCTGAAGTGTACGTATAGAGTGATGCACGAAAACTCCTATTACTAGCATTCATGTGTTCTATTGAGCTGCTCTCGTCGTTCTGTATTCTACTCGATAAACGTTTCTCTCCTAACAATAAACAATAAATTCATTTTAATTTTCATTATTTATGTTACATATATTTTAAAGATTTGACTAATTTTTCGTTATTCGCTAAACATTGTCTTCTCAAAGATCATACCTGAAAGACAATACTTTTAGCTTTAGTTATACTAATATTTGATTAATGGCAACATATTCTGGAAATTCTTATTTTGCTTAATATGGCTTCAAAATTAAACTGAGACTCTTTAGAATCTCCTAATTTTAATGTTAATCTATTGAAAGTAATTTTGAGTAAACTAAGTATTATAGTTAAGAAAACTGCTGAGACAGTCTTTTTTTGATAATATTGAATTAAACAAGTGTTTAAGTAACACGTTCGTAGCTACCAATGGCTACAATAAAACAAATAAAGTAATGCTTGTTGTGCTTCGGAATTACTTATTCGCTGTGGTGTTACTACAATTGGTGATAATATGTTTGTTTGAGTGAGACGAAGAGCATTCTTAATTTTATTACTTGTACGCCATATAGCCATCAAATGCAACATAATTGATATAAATGAAAGTCCATGAGATTAAGTATATGATTATGACTTTCATGTTATGCGATTATTATTTTGCAAAACCTTCAGTTTATGAAAAACTGCATATTAAGGATGCTTTCTATGCCATAAGATTAATAGCAGAAATATTTTACTAACTCCTAATTCACAGAAGTTTTGGGGGATTTTGTTTACCTTGTAAGACATGCACGTATATCGATGTTGGCTCAGCATTGCTTGGAGTGCAAGTGTAATTACCACTATCGTGTAGCTTGGCTCCACGTATGACAAGACGTGAAATGACTGAATCACTTTTAGATGAGTCTTTATGCACAGAAATTTCTCCGCGACCAATAGAATTGTAGTCATAATTAATCATACGATCGTTATGATACCAAAAGACAAACGCAGGCGGTTCAGGAGAACGTGATATAATACAGGTTAAATTGATTATAGCACCAGTTCTAACAAACATATCTGGATATCCAACCATCTCAGCCACAGGAACTAATAAGATTAGCAGCAAAACAAAAAATGTTTAATTAATTTGTTATAACTTTGCAGACTATAAATATTTGATAGCTTTTAATGGAATCTTTTTCAAGCAAGAGCTTACAGAAAAAGCTTAACCTAATGAAAGATAACTTTATTTTATTTTATATGTTCCTGACTTTATTCACTAAACCATATTTGACATTATTTCCATTTTTCAGACTATAATGGCTTATATTGTCATTTTTGATGGTCGACTTATTCGTTCTCTTTTTACCCCATTTTGCACACATTCATATTTTTTGCATACTTGAGATGAAGCTCGAGGTCACAATCAATCCTTTTATATTCTAACTATTGTTACTTTATAATCAATTCTTGTGATAGAGTGAATCGTTTGTATTATGTTAGGCTAATCGTTGTCATATGGTTATGAGTTAATACCGCTATTTTACATATGCGATGTGTAAGCTTTGCTATAGTTTGCATACACTAGTAGTACATATCATACATACCGACAATATGCAAATAGTAATACCTGTAAAAGAAAATATAGCGATATATTAATATAATTGCAATCAATTTATAAGAGACATTATAACAATAGAATAAGTAGAGCAAAAGTTTCCATAGAAATAGAAAAGCATAGTTTACTCACTGACTTCTTGGAGGATCTGAGTTAATTTGACATTCATATAAACCTGCAATTTGATTAAATTCTAATGTAAGAAAGTATTTACACGAATAAAATTAAATATTTATGAGACGAGTACTCTATCAATACTGATTGCCATAAGATAACAATAAATAAGATATTGAATTGTTATAATAAGTTTGAACAGCGAAACATAGATACATAATATGATGATATATTGATAGAGTGTTATGGCGTGAAATGATATTATATTTGATACCTTCATCTTTAGGTGAGACATGTTTAATTTGTAGGGCCCAGTCGTTTGATTGTAGTGTTCCGTGTCGTATAACAAATCGATCATCAGATATATATGTAAGAAGACCTACTGTTAGTAAATGGAAATCACGTAAACGAATCCATGAGACCTAAATTAATAGTATTAAAGAGTATTTATCATTTAGAAGTAGACGTTAACAATATAATTGTTATTCACAGCGTACCATTTTATCACCTATTGGTTCTACAATGCAATGCAAATACACTGGATGACCGATCTGTGCGGTTACGTTTTTGGGCACTGCTCGCTCTTCGAACATTCTTAATTGATTTAAACTCGTTAATGATAATGAACGTAATGATTGCATTGATAAAAAAGATGTGCCGCCGACTCTACCATTTTCTACTACTGTGAAACTTTCCTCTCCGACTGCATTTCGATGTTGGCCTGAGTTTGGATAAAAATGGAAAAGAAATATGCAAATAATTTTGCATTTGACACGTACATGATAGCTGTTAGCGAAAAATCAATTTATATGTCACTCTTATCTGTCATTTATGTTCACTTTCTGCTCAAAAAATAAGATGTGATACGTTAAAAGAGCTCAACCGTTAGGCTTTTATTTTACTATTGATTCTCAGAAAAAGGAGAGAGAGAGTGAAAGGGGAGAGAGAGAGAGAGAGAGAGAGAAAGAGAGAGAGAAAGGGAGAGGGAGACAAACAAGCAGATAGAGAAGTGAGGAAAGAGAATAGAGCAATGGTGAAGAGTGTTTCAAGTTTGTCACATTTGTACTCTAGCAGTGTATAACTACTATCACAAAATGAGCTAATAAGCCATCCCTTACTTAAAGCTCAAGACATCGATCCATAGGGTTATAATGCCTTTATAGATGTGATAATATGTGAAAGCGAAAGACCAAATATATTGAACGATTTTATGGTAATCCCTGAAACACAATTAAGTTGGACTGTTTGTTATCACTGTATTACGTCATTATGAACTAACATTTTAGCGACCATTGCAGAGATGATATGCGTCGAGTTTTTATTCTCGCAAATGATTTCGCAAATCTTTTCTTTTGTACTCTTTTTTAAATATATCTTTAGAGCATACTTAAGGATAAGCGAGAAAATGGGTGACAAAACTGGGATTTAAAATAAATTGTTTTTCTAAAGTTTTGAGCTCATGAAAAGTTGACCGGTTTTTGTGTTTATCTTTATGCAAAGACTCAACTTTATTACAGTTTTGTTCTTAGATTATGATATCATATCTAAGTTATAATATCAAACTTTGATCCAATCTTTCAAAAGCTATTCTGATTTGTGTCGAAACTTCATTGAATTTAAGATAAGATAAAAATGGAGCAAAATATCTTATTTTGTTCAGATATTTTAAAAATGCCCATCAACTCAAAATTTATATCAAAGTGAAAAATAAGAAAGAAATTCCAACTATAATAAGCAGGTTTTAGAAAATTTGATGAAAGATTTCATACTTATTCGCTCTGATTTCAAATTATATTTGTGCGCATTATTAGAAATCTCTATTTTCAGTCAATGAATTAAATATGGGCTTCAATTCTATAATTCACTGCTTCAGGATTTACAGCATTGAAAAATGTCTTATAGGAGAACGTGTTCTTAGGATTAATTTTTAATATTGATTTTAGATTTATTTGAAACACGAGTCGAATCTTCAGTTTCACTTATATTTTAAACTTCTTTACCTCAATAAAGTCATGTTTATATGACTGCTACGAGTTTGACTATTTCTGAGTTTTTTATGCCGTCAGTGCTATTGTTCTACAATATAATTAAAATATTAATAATTTTCATGACATCCACTATTAGTATTATTGATACAAAATGAGTTCCGTTCAACATAATCAGTAAAATACAATTTTTAATATGTGACAGAAAATAATATATTATTATCAGAATATTATTTTGAAGCTAATCATCATTTATCTGAGATTTAATTATTTAAATTATTCAATGTCAGTAAAAAAGACTTGTATTAGTTTTACAATTAATCATTATTAAGACCTGATTTTCTTCAGAATTCAAAAAGAAAAGCATTTTTAAACAGAAGACCTTATAAATAATTGGTATTCCTTGAGTGCTATTATTAAAACAGAATACCAATAGTGAAATGAACAGAGTTTAGAGTTTAAGTCTATTCATATAAGTTTGAATTTTTCATTAATTTTGATAAATTGTAACAAACCAAACTTTGATAAAATCAATTTAAATAAATTAAGTCCGAACATATGGGTTCACTCACCCACACTCGCCCACTCACCTAAATTATAGTTTATTGCTATCTTTTTGCACTCAATAAAAATAAATGAAACCTAACTTTTTATTTATTTAAATTGAAACAAAAGTGAGTCAGTAAAACAGAGCATGTCTTCAAATATACAAAAATTTAAAATTTGAAACCTTTTCAGTCTTATCTAAAGATCAATAACAACTTAAATTATTCAACGCTGGATCAAGAGCTTAAAAAACTCAGTAACAAATTATCCATTCGTTAACCTTTTCATTATATTGAAATAAATTTAATATAATTATAAACAGTTTCTAAATCGTCACATTATATTGAATATAAGATGTTATTTCTGAATAAGTAGCTTCACATATAGTAAAATGAAACTTTGTTCAAAGCAATCAATTTTCTCTAAAGACAAAAGTGAATACAGTGTTATACATTTAAAACATATACAGTTATATAAGTTACAGCGATACTGTGCAGTTGCAGCGTTGCTATTGTATTGTACTGAACGATGCAGCACATTAAAAGAGAATACAAAGTAAAATATTTAAATAAATTGTTTGTAATGTGAAGTAGAGGCCGGCAAATTGAAAAATTGAAGCACCCAACCGCACCCGCTTATAAATAAAAGGCGGGTACCCTCAAAATACCCGCATTTAAAAATATTGATTAGAGCTATATTGATGTAGATATTGATTACAGCTTAATATAATCAATACAATGATTTTATTTAATTATCTTCAAGTATTACTTCCAAAATAGCTTTAATTAAATCAAAATTAGACCTAACAAACAATAGTTTATTCATATTATCAAAAGTTAAATTTGATCTTTTATCAGTTGAAGTCATTGGCAAAACTAAAGTTACGTTCACTTCTGAAGTTAGTTGCGGGTATAGCCAAAGGTTCTGCTATGAAATGCAATTTAGGGAATTTATATCTGTTTTCTTCTTTACATCATTAGGTTTAAAAATTATATTAATATTCAAATAGACCTCAACTTCACATTGATTTTGAGGACTAAATCAAATGATTGGTTTGAATCGTTTTTTCAACTAATTGTCTCAAAAAGTCTTTTTGTCGGTTTTGCTATCATGACAAGTATTGTCTTTGAGTTAGATGTGAAATAATCGTTATTTTTTTTATTAAAGTAACAACTTATTACAGCTCAAAAATATTTTTTTAAAGAATGCGGGCTTTCATAGTAAAATTTGGTTTTCATAGTTTAGGTTAGGTATTAGTGCAATACTTATGTGCTTACAGGAAAGCGATTCGCGCATAAAGTTAGAAAAGCCTAAAATTTCTGATACCCGCATCCGCACGATCATGCGGGTACCAGCCTGCACCCGCGGGTGCGGGTGTAAAATGCGGTCTCTAATGTAAAACAGTGGTTTTCTAAATGGGAGTCTGTGATTCCGTTAAGGCCTATGGAATGAAAATATTAGTATTAGTTTCTATGGGAAGGAAACATAGCCATGACTTTAAATTTAGGTTAAAATTCTTGTTTTGGGCCATAGACTAAAAAGTTTTGAGGACCACTGATGTAGAGTAAAGTCTAAGAATTCTCTTCAATTTATTACCAATAACTGATAAGAACATACGCACAAAGCCTGAGTGAAATATTATTTATCGTTTTTAGAATCATTTCATATAGTGCTTGTGTATTATCCATTATTAGCACCGATAATAAGACTTTTCTTCCTTAAAGTATATTTCTTTATTTTTTTTGTCAATTTTTTAAGTGTTTGACAAATAAAGTATTAAAATAAAAAGTATTTAAAAGGAAATACAATAAAAATTTGATATCTATTCGTATAATTGGAAGTACATTTAAATGCTTAGAATAAGGATTAGATATTCTTCTAATTAATATCAATAGATTTTAACTTATTAAGAAAGTTAGTTTATAAGGAATCTCAAGAATTTGAGTCTCAGTTTCTCATTAAAGATAAAAACATGACTGGAATTTCTACTTAATGAAAAATCTGTTGTAATTTTCTTATACATTCAATCACTTACTATTTTTCACTAAACTGTTAACTATATGTGTTTATTTCAAACACTCATTGCTTTAATTGTTGTGTACAGTGCTTTCGGAATAATGAGAATAATTCAATTCTGTTGAAAGCGTGGTTTTAATTAGTTTAAAATGAAAGTGTATTTGATTATATCTTTTTCATCAAATGAATAAAAAAGATTTCGCTCATTTAAAAACTAAAAATGACCAAAACTTTTAATATTTCGACTGAATATACTCTGAATAAAACATTTATGTATACACTGTACTGTACCTTATAATACATATATTGTTTCAATTCATTAATTTTCATTTTTCAAAAATATCTAACCTTTCAGAGATACGACTTATTATTGAGGTCAAACACATTAAGATAGATTAGTTGGACTTATTCTATTAAAATTTGAATTATTTGTTTCATATAAATTATCATTAATAAACTTGTTATCATTTTCTAAATCTTTACTTAATATTTTGTCGACAAATCAAATTCTGTGAACAAGGATTTTATCCTTCATTTAATATGTATTTAATTCATACTGAGAAGTACTTATAAAGTTTGAAACAAAACTTTTAAGAAGAGACTAAATTTAAATATTAAGTTTATTCAACTTTGTTAAACAACTTTCGCCCAATACATATGGAATTAAATAAATTTTACGTAAATTTTCTTTAACACAATTAGAAAAAATGTAAAAATTAAAACCGGAACGAGTTAAAATCGACAAAATTGAACGTTTATATAATAATACAAAGTAATTCTCATTTATGAGAAAAGGCAGAACCATTTCTAAGGCTCATAAATTTGAATACATTCATATGGCTATAAAACACAAATTATGGCAGAATTTAGCTCTTGGCTTACCCGTTGAAAAGAGCATTCATTATTGGCGCCATACATGTCATGCACTATTCTGCTCGTAAAAAGGCAAATGACAAATAACTTGTAAGCATCAAAAATTCAAAGCACGTGTTCGCGTATTTAATTAAATTTTTAAATTTCCACTTATAGTATGCATACACTGTGCAGTTCACTTCTCAAAATGTACCCAAACTATTGGACACTTATTTAATATTTACCAATCATTCAATTTTTGAATAACTCTTAAAATTAATGATAAAATAAAAGCTTTGAATATATGCCTTAAATTAATGCTTAAAAGACACTTAATTTAATTTTGAATCGATCCGTACTTTGCCATCAAATTATGTTCACTAACTGTATACATCATACCTGGCAAGGCATAGGTTGCCTAGGGGTTGACCCCCCACCCCAAAATTTTTTGAAAGTCAAAAAATCGTACGTTGGTCTCCCCTTTGATTTTGATTAGAAATTTATTAGAAACTTGTTTTAAAAGTTTAATAATTAGGTTTATGCTTTAATGCATAAAAATGGCATTTAAATCTATCATTTTTAATTATAGGGACATTTTAATAAAAGGGACAAATTTTGAAAAATTCTTTTTGTATTACAAACTTTTATTAAACTTATTCATATTATATTCTTTGGATTTATGTAATCAAGAACTTAATCATACAATTAATCAGTTTTCTATTATTCTCCTTATTATAATAGTTTTTATGAATTAGAATATTAAACAAGATATTTGAAGGTTGATCTCAATTGAAGATTAATTTTCAATAACATTTATTTGCAAACACTACACAAGCAAATAAAGCATGAGTTTTATATAACATAATAAACAATATATGGACGAATGAATGAACGTTCAATTCTTATACCCACAAAAAGAAGTTGATCTAACAATTCATAACAATCATATGAATTGTTTATTATTTGTCATTATATTTAAAACTTTTGATGCATAATTCAGTTCAATTACAAGTTTTTGTAGCTTTACAATCAACTAAAAAGGATAGATTTTGATTGATTATATGCGGACCAAATTAAAAGTACAATTTTGGATAAATCCTATTAAGAGTTTATTGAAACTACAGGTATTCTAATATACCATAATTATAATGGGTTTCACCAAAACTAGATTTGAGAGGAAGCCGTCCAAGACATCGAAACCCTGTTTCCTTCTCCCTGTAATCTGTTTCAAACTGTTTTGCTTTAAAAAATCTCTGATTTTTTATTTCTTTATTTCGGGAATGTTTTAAGTTTAATAATCATTATAAAAATTGAAATAAATCCAAATCAAAAGCATTTACTTATTTATGCAAAATTTCTCATAAAGCTCTTATCACATATTTATTCGCAGAGAAAATATAAGCATTAAATATGAAATTCAAGGCAACTGTCAATTGATAACGAATAACGATTTCTTCAGAGCATTTAATTCAGATTTATTTTAACAGCTATTATATGAATGTTATATAAATTTAATTACAACCTATAAACTGATTAAGCTATTATTGAGAATTGAGGTTTTAGTGTGATATGTTTTTTAATGAAAATTATTAATCTAATACAGTACATGAGCCTTTTTATAAATATTTTGCTCTAGTATGATGTTCAAATAGTACGGTGTTCTTTAAATCAAACAGTATGAAACAGATTAAAGGAAAGAGGAAACACAGCTTCAATATTTATGGTTTTCGAAGTTCTGGGCGGTCACCGGTTGAGAACGAATTTGGTTAATAATTCACAATTTTGGCAATCCTTGAGAACCAAGTATTGATTAGACATAAGAACTTTTGTTACATATTTTTTTGATAAAGTTTATTTTCATCGTTCTCTCACTACTCATAGATCTATGAAAATATGTGAATGAGTACAAGAGATTAGATGTATACTTGAAATCTGCAAATTTCAAAAAACTTAAGTCATTCAATTTTTCAAAAGCGTAATTATAGCGTTCACATATAGCGTAAAGCTTTCAGGTGAAGGGAGTAAAACCTTAGCTAATTTTGGAGATTACACAAAGTTAAAAGTGGTGAAGTGGTCTTCAAATATACCTATTTTATTGATGGGCAAAATCTATATGTAAACGATACCTTATTAAGTTTACTTCAATAATATCTTTCTAAAGTACGACTAGTTTTGTGATTTAACTAATCTGTATCTCATCTAAAGTTGAATGTCATGTTAGGATAATCTCGAAACCAATATAATTAATGGAAACGCCTTAAGTGTTATTCTTTCTGGTTTTTTATGTTTTGTTAATTAATAGTATTTTTTCTCAAAGTGAAGACATCTCTAAAAATGGCATTTAATGACAGCTATTCTTCAACCTATTTTCAGCCAAAGTTAGAGTCAAAAGGCTATCAAAAAGAGAATACTATTAATTACAATAAGCTCTACTTTCAAATCGATGACAAAAATTGTATGATTTGGAGAAAACGTGAATATTTTCCGATAGAAAAGATGATCCAAATCAAAAGAAGATATTATTTCACGCGTATTAATGGTACAGAAGAAAATGTTATACGTATTCAAGAAAATATTAGCTCTGATTAAAGAGTTATTTTAATAGTTGCATAATATTTTATCATTATCTTTGGTACAATCAGTATATCTAATATTGTTTTTTAAATTTTGTTTAAAATTTAAACTTATTTTATGTAAGCTTTAAGCAAAAAAAACTGAGCTTAAAAGCATCGATAAGTCCAATGAATGCTAATTAGGTGTAATTCACATAAAGCTATTTTAATTATCGTTTTAATATAATATAAGCTCTACTTAAAGCAATTAATTAATTTTAATTTACAGATTCTGTCTTTTTCATAGCCTTGAAAATAAAAATCACTTTATTATAATAAGTCTTAAATAAATAGTTGACAAAAACCAGTAATGATTAATGTGTTTAACATTAAAATAATTATGAGTTGCATTTTCACACAGTTATTCTCTAACTATAGTAAAGAACAAAAAGTCATAATTATATTTTCAGTAAAAAGAAATATTAATAACTAATGTCATAAAGAGACAAAATAGATAAATATTTAATAAGTTTATCTGAATAGGGTTACCAGTATTGGCCTGGAGTCTAAACGATTTTTAGGTTATCTAAGAAAGATGGGTTTGGATGAAAGGATGAAAGCTTAATCTTGAGCAGGTCTTGAGTTAAGCTTAATAAATGCTTAACATCTGCTTTTGAAATTCAAATAATTTTTTAAAAGTTATTTAAAACTAAAGCCTTAATAAAGATCCAAATCTTTCATTTTTTCATTAATTAAAAAATTATAGCTTAATTACAATTATTTTATTTATATAAATTGATTATAATTTCTGAAAAACAGAAACATATGATTTTTTTATCCATTCAAAAAATTTTAACTGAATCAAGATTTCAATTATTATAAGGATCTGTTTCTTGAAGTCTTTGAAGTTGACATTCAAAAGAATTCGCATGAATTGAGACACATTGAGAATGCAAATGCTTTTGTATTTCAATGGAGACATCGAGGAAACACTTATTCATTATTATTTGTTTAATATTAATGCTTTTGTAACTACTTATTCTAATACTAAATGAATAAAACATACTTTTCAAAATGATTATTTTTACGCCGAATATTACCGCCGAATTCAGAAAAAATCTTTCGGTTTTCCCCTTACGCCGAAAAAGCTAAGCTCTAAGTATAGCTCAAATTTTTGTAAGATTATTAAAGTAGTCTTTAGACCTTCCTTTGAATTGAATCTAAGGTAAAAATTAGATGAAAGCCGATAACCGTAGGTCTAAATAGCAAGCATTTCAATATTAACATAATTCAACAACTCTTAAGTCAATAGATAGCTCACAATTATTACCCCTAAAGCATAAGAATCAGCTAATTTATCATCTCTATGACTTTCAGTGAGAATGAAAACACTATTTGTTCGCTATGAATAAACTCATGGCTTTATAATGATAATAAATAATTAAATGTGAATTCCCACCCATTTTCATTGTAAACCAATATCAATATTAATATCTAATCATTTTTTAAATTAAAAAATACATAAAAGAAAACCTTAAAAATAAAGTACATTAAGTATAATATTTAGTACGAGAATACAATATATTATTGATAAATACAATCGAAACCTTGAAATTTCAAAGTTATCATTTAATTTTCGAAATTCTAAGTAATACCGACATAATTAAATACAATAGTACTGTATTTTTTCATTAAGAAACAGAAATAAAAAGTATAGAGTTATAAAAATGAGTTTTATTCCCATTACTTATTATTTGAGAGCTGATCCTATTATTAATTGATCTCAAATTACTGCTGACATGAAAGCCAGAATTTATTACTTCAATTAATTCACGCTTTGAACCAGTATTCTAAAAAACAAAAGTTTCTGAATTTTGAATTAGTTTTATTTCAAATTATAAGTTATGATTTGCTTGACTTCATAATTATAAGGTATAAAATAATATCAATTTCTTAATACTTTTATTGAGAGAAACTATAACTACATATCTTGAAAGTCAGTAACACTTTAATTCCTAAATGAAATCCCATTAAAATTTATTCAACTTTTATTTAAATAAAATAATTTCATTGGTATATTAAAATATTTTA
Source organism: Nanhermannia nana (assembly GCA_033996565.1). NCBI lineage: Eukaryota > Metazoa > Arthropoda > Arachnida > Sarcoptiformes > Nanhermanniidae > Nanhermannia > Nanhermannia nana. The sequence goes on from JAUJYT010000385.1 coordinate 18,492, forward strand.
TTACAAACATTAATGGATATTATTTTAATATATTGACTAAAAACTAATAATTAGAATTCAATTTTAATTACTTCTCAGCTAAAAAATCAAATGGATTTAAATTTTTAAGAGTTCATCGGCATTAAGAATAACAAATTAAGAAATTTGTGCGACTCTCTAATTCAAAGGTACTTGTAATAAAAGAAATGTAGAACTTATCTAAAACCAATTCACATAACATAAACTTTATCCTAATTATATCTGTTTATTGCAACTTAACTATTTTAATGTAGAGTTTATGCTTATTTATATTTAATTTCATTCTTAAATCAGTAATTCAATGAAGGACTCCATTCATTCATTAATATTCAATATCATTAGACAATCGTTTGAATAATTGAACAATTTCTCAGTAATTACTTTAAAACAAGAGTCGGTCCGTTACAAAGACAGCCATCAATTGATTACTTAGTTATTTAAGGGACAAGTTTTTCTGTTTCACTTAAGTAGAAGACCGTTAAGAAGAGTTGAATAACTTTAGAGTTAAGCATTTGAAGAATTCAAGCCCAGTAAAAGTTGTGCTCACGATTGCGGTATAAATCAGACTATCGATGACTGCAATGAGAACTTTTGCCATAAACCGCAAGTTCAAAAGCCGTTGTGATAGCATCATATTAATTGTCTGTCATTTACTTTAGTTATCGATCACATTAAGTCAGTTAAATGCAAATCAAATATAGGGTACTTTCACAGATACTGATTAGCTCTTTTAATATGTCACGTCTTTTACTATATTTAGAATTTAATTTATTGTAAATTTAGAGAAACTGACTGTTGAAACACGCCTTAGGTTTTGATATTCTGTTGTTTTGTTTAAGTCCATCTCATGTATTCTCAGTCAATAACATTGAATTAAAACAGTAAACAACTTAAGTCATGCAAATTCCCGGAAACTACAGAGATTCAAAAGGGAAATCCAATAACATTTATAAAAAAGAAATGAATTATATGCAAAATGAAATGAGTTCTCAAACACATCAAACATCATTTTTTAGGAGTGATGAACATAATTCGGTCACCTGTACTGGTACTAAATCTTTGAGTAACATATTGATTAAAAGCCTAATTGAGGGAAAAATTTCATTCTTAATCTTTCCAAAAAATAACTTGTTTTTGAATAATTCATAAAATTTAATATAAGATAAAAAAAATAGAAATTAATTAAAGGGTTATACAAAGTCTATCAATCTTTTAGGTTCATCAACATTTATGTGAAAACATATGAGGAATTATTACTAGTATTATCACTTTTTAAATATAACTGGTATCTCAAATCTCCATCTCTCTTCACTTTGAGCGATGAACAAATTTATAAAAGAATCTCACAATTAAAATATAATATGGAAAAAATGTGCGAATTTATTCATAAAATTTTAAGCTGGATTTAAAAATTGTTTAGAAATGCATATTCTTGGCAAACGTATTATCAATCTTTCAATCAATAGTCTTAATCGAGTAAAACCTATCACCAGTTCTCTACGCATTGACCGATTAAAGAATTTTAATT
>JAUJYT010000386.1:0-20035 GCA_033996565.1 Nanhermannia nana
AATGGCAATGAAACACTACAGACATAATACACTTAATCTTGAATTTATTTAAATTTTGCAAATTTTGAAGATTCAGTGCATTTAAGGTCAAATTCAATAAATATTTTTACATAAATATTTATATTTATTGAAAATCATCTAAAGTGCCTTAAAATGATAATAAGCTCTTTTGACTAATAACTGGTTTCTATGCAAAAGTTGATGCAGTATTTAAATTAGAAAATTGATTATATAGTAATCGATGAATTTAATCGATATTTCTTAGGAATGATAACAATCCCAATAAGGTTGCACTTAATATTTCATTTTTCCTATTCATGTTAAACAGCACTTTTGTCTTATGCGTAAATTCTTTAGACTATATTCAAAGGTCAGAAATGACTTGCGATAAGTTTATGGTGAGATCAAAATGTGATCAAAATTAGATAAAATACATTGACGTTTAAAACAAAGCTCTTTTATATGAAAATTTTATGTTATTATTCACAAAAAACCATTAATTTTATCTAAAATGTAAGTGTGGGCTCTTATTAAAAACTTCTGTTCTTTTTATATGGCATTAATTTGTCTGTTTTTAAGCCAATGAATCAGATTCTGAAAAATGTGTTTTTCATGTGTTTTTGAAGGAAAATATCGTAAACTGTTATCAAAGATATGTTCACAATTGGTTTAATCCATAAAATTAAATATTTGACAAAAATTTTAAAAAAGTTAAATTAAGTCAACCTCTCTATTAATTTAGATGACTATATCCTGATTGAGTTATCAGCTTATAAACTAATTTTAAACTTTAAAATATTTTAAAAATCCTTAACCTTAATGATCACCATATACTCAAAGTCAGTTCAAAGTTATCTAAAAATGTTATTTGTATTTCTGATTTTGATTTTCGATACAAGAATTCAATTGACATTAAATTTCTATATGAAATAAAATAAGTTTAACTTGAAATCTGAAATTGATATTGAAATTAAGTTAAGTTTACACCAGAGTTCAAGAAGTTGTTTGGATCAAAATAATAACCTTTCGTACAAATCAGGCTTTCGTGAGACGAGAGATCGTAATATATTTTGTATATTTCATTAACACTTCAAATCAAATACACGAAGACTATCATACACACGAAAAATTATAGTTCAATGGGAAGGCCTTTCATTACTCGTATATATCGTATTAAAAATTTAATTTACTTTAATATAGCGTTGATTTAATAGTAAGTAAAATGTATTCAAATTTTACAAATGAAAGCATTAAAAGTTAAAATTAAAAGATAGAAAGATTAGGAAATCATTGAAATAAGACTTTTTTATGAAATTCAAGTAAAAGTATTTCTTTAAATTGAATTTCACTTTAAAATTTAATTATGTTTCAAAAGTTATCAATTTCTTTGTGCTTTTGTTAGGCTTTAAAACAATCAAATCTCATCAAAATAATGAACACATTGAATAACTTCAAAAGTGATCTTATCCTATGTTTATGTCTTCCTAACTATAACATAAATTGGTTCAAAAGTAAAAGATTATGAAATCGGAACATTAGTTTTGGGCTCATATTGTAATTTAAATTTTATATGAATAGCTAAAGGTATCAAATATTTAAATATCAAATATAGCTTAACAAATGTTAGCACAATATGAGGCATATTTAGTGTCAATTAATCAAAAGACTCATTACATGAGGACCTATTGTTGTTATTGTTGATATACCGCAAAAATAGTAAGTCTTCCGCAATACGAAGCAACTCAAGAATTAAAACATATTTCGTATAATAATTGATCATTTTTTTGTTAATGTTTTCACTTTTACTTGACGTTGGAATAAGTGTTTCAAAAGTTTGACAGCTGTGGAGTTCAATGCACTAATTGTTGGATTCACTAAATATTATTCTTTAGTTAAATGTATTTTTAGATAATAATCAAAACTTATATTAAATTTTCGGAACTAAACAAACGTTTGAGAGAAACACAACTGAACTAAATAACTAAAAACTTTTCTTTTAAATTGAGAAAAACTTTTGGGCAAACAATAAATCATAAAATGATGTTTAAATCAAGTGAAGTATGAATAATACGCAAATTTCCTATATATCCAAATGGCGTTCAACTAATCTTATTCAAGACTTAATCGAAATAACTTTGAGCTCTCATTCAACTTATAATCGAATCACTACAAGCTATTTGTTCAAAATGAAGCCCTCAAGAGGCTGAAGAGTAGTTATTTTATAATTATGTCTTTTCATGCCTATTATCCATCATTTTGTCTTAAATATAATTGGCTTCAAAATAATTATCTTTTCTTATGTAAGAGTTGTATTATATTTACTGAACATCTAATAACTAATACTTACGTCCATTAATTTTAATTAAGTTACAAAAAACTACTTTTGAACCGAACTTTTGAAGAAACAATAAAAACTGATAATTATATCGAACAAAAAACTTTGGCATTAACTGTAAGTTACAATACAATTGATGTTTGAAATTACAATTTAATTATGTAAGTCATGAGTAACTTTCGATACAATGCAATAATTGACTGCTTTATTCATAGGTTTGATTTGAATATATAATTTTGAGATAATATAAGTATAAGACACATATAAGTGTATAAATACCTCAATTCATCTTCTCGTGCTTTCATTTCTTTGAGCTCTTCCTGAATCTTACAGATGGCAGAGACACGTCTTCTAATTTGAGTCAAATTACTTTTGACGAATTGCGGAGGTTTTAGTTCGTAGTAATCATTGGACGAATTATTTAAGAGTCCGTTTCCATTAATTGATACAAATGGGGAAAAATAGGAATTATCTTTAGCTGCAATTTTGCCTTTGCTGTTAATGAACTTATGCATTGAAATGTTAACTTTTTTGTTGCCAATAAGTGAAGGAGCGCTCACTTTCCTGCAAAGTGCAGGAAAATTTACTGAAGAACTCGCCGAACTTGAAGACGAGGAAATCTTATTATTTGTGTAATTCATTTCACTTGATTCGCTTCTCTCACTCAGAGATCTTTCATTGTATCTGAAAAAGTAATTTAAAAGAATTAATTATTTTTTTACCATTCCTTTAAAGCGTAGTTTAATTAACTTTTTATCAAAAATTTTTAGTTAACTTCAAAACTTTGATAAATAATCGATGACTCAATTTATGCCTTAAGACAACACAAATCAACATAACAGACAATAACAACTGTTTTTGAAATTTATAGGATAAGTAGCTCTACAAATGACAAGAACTTGTCTTAACTTGTAATTCAATTTTTTGAATTAACGTTCTTATGGTTCACAATGAAGTAATACTTCATTAAAAAGTTAAGAACTTTTATTATTACGAATTCAAAGCAATGATAACAACTTTCTCACTATTAAAATGTGACTTTTGGACAATTAGAAGAAAAGTCTTTTTAGTATTCAAAGCAAATATAGACTCAAAACTTTGAATAAACAGAAAAAGGCTAAAAACTTAAATATCATATTTGAAAACATTTATCGATAAAATAAATAAAAGAACTATTCGATCAATATTTATATATGAATTGAAATTAATATGAAATTTGGTCAAAAACAAGTGCTATCTATAAATATTTCATTTGAGCATTAAATGTGTTAAACAAATACAAAGTAATAAAAACGAATATAAAATTTGTTTGAGTCCATTTTCTAAATCTAGTTCTTATCCCTTAATTCAATTGAACTTAAATTCATTGTTAGGAACATTTTTATAAATTTAATTAATAAAAAACTAATGTTAAGGTATAAATGTATGCAACGCTTGACTTTGAGAATAATTTACATACTTTATTATAGTACAGTATAAACATACTTACAACTTATATGATAAAAGATAGTTTGTTAACGTGTCTGCTATAATAATACAATACTATTTCCATATAATATAACAATTTTATAACAACTTCTATATAAATTATGAGTTGTTCACATATGATATGCCAACTATCAATATAGATTAATCAATTTTAACATTAAATTATTATAACAATATCACTAGTGTTGGATGTCGTAGAGGTTTCAAACCTGTATTTAAATAACATCGAAAGAAAATTTTCTGTGCCTTAATTATATGAAGTTTAATATAAACTTAATCAATAATTCGTATTAAAAATAAAATAATAGGAAGTATTGAAATTCAGTTCAGTAAATATGACTTAAATATGAGTACATAACAACTCTTTCATCTATAAATCGATCTTAAGTGACACGTTGTGACACACTTGAGAAGAGAATTATTATTAGTTTAATCGACTTGAAGCTCTATTTTCTTAAAGTTTCACTGTTTTTATTTCAAATTAATATTTTAAATGATTTGGTTTTTGTTTTTATAACTTAAAAACTGACACATTTTACAGAAGCAAAAACTAAAATCCAAAGAACTAAAAATTACTGGTATTAGAGATTACAAGATATGAGTTATAAGGAAAACTGACTCTCAGATTATGTTAATCTTTTCTATATTTTGTTGAGTAATTCAAATTGTTTTTGCAAATCATTGAATTTCATTCTAAAGAGATCACAATTCTATAAATTTGGAACAATTGTGTTCAAAACTAAATATATAGTAAATATTTATAGTATTTCGACATAAAGTTTGAGATAATTGGAAAGATTTGAAATATTTTGCAAACCTATAGATATAAAAAACAAATTTTCTGCTCATTAGAAGAAATATAATTTCAATGACAAGTTTTAACTGATTAGAGAAACGTCTCAATAAACTTCATCTGTGAATAAGATAAAGAGGAAGAAATTCATTAAAAGGATACGACATTTCTAAATGACAATCAGATTATGTTGTAAATAATTGTGTGAAAAGCAGTTTAAGGCTGTGGTAATTCATACAATTAAACTGTGTTTTGCATAATCATAAGTAAAGCTCATTTAAATTCAAGTCTGTCTATGTATGTCTGTCTGTCTGTCTGTCTGTCTATTCTATCAAAAAAACAGTTAAAAACTAATTTGAGTCAGATTTCAATGACAAATCATGAAATAGTTACAGTACATGACTGATTGAGGCAATCAGTTCATGATTAATAAATTTTAACTAAATTTCAACAATTTATCAAGATTTGAATTAATTGGCAGTAACTGTATGTGAAAGATCTCAAATTCACAGAAACTACAGCATATAGAAATAGGATCACCGGTACTAAAGTTATACTATAGATATAATTAAGTAATACCAGTAATACTACGTATATTTTGGAGGTTTAGTATATTATTATTACTGGTATGTATTTAGTGAAACAGTTTTTGGAACTTTGAAAATTATGGGACGTTAGTCAATAGAATGTCCCGTTTAAGGAAAACAAATTAGGGTCCAAACGCTCTCATTTTTGAGAAATGTCTATTTTTGAACAGTTCATCGATTATTTGTTTTGAGTTTAGAGAAATGTTTAAAACTTTACATAAAGTGTAATAAAAGGCATTAATATTTAGTTATATATAAACCTGAAAAGGGTATCAATGAGTCGACAAATATTGAAAAAAATCAGATAAGATATTTGTAATTGACTTTTGAAAGCAAAAAAACTAAACACAAAAACCGTTTAAAAATTAGGACAAAATTAAAACTTGGAAGCGATGAGAAACTAAATTAGTTTAACTATCATTATATACGTTTAAAAATTAATCTTCAGATCTCATCGGAATATATACTCATCTTCTTAAAGAAAATATGAGATTAAATTGAAGCTCAACAATAAGTTATTAAATGCTATAATGATTTAAATGTTATTTAGAGCTCTCATTAACTTCAAGTTTGTATAATATTTACGATTTGAATAAAGCAAAAGTAGAGCAAAGACTCCAACTCTTACTTCTTTGTAATGACAGTAAAATAATCATATGATAAAAATGTTAACTATTTAGTCGTTGAGTCAGATAATAGCAGTTTTCAAATATTATAAGTTAGTTCTCATTATGAAATCACTTAACAAACGAATCCTCATTCAAATTATAACAATTATCTCATAATTATATATATAATTGGATAGAAGTTATGAATTTCTTTGTTTCAAAATACTTATACATCGCTTTGAATAATTAATTCTATAATTCATTCTATAATTCAAACAATTATCAAAAGAAATATTGTTTCAATCGGTTTAAAATTAGAAACTATTTTATTGCAAATTGGATTCAATTTACATTTAAAGTAATATAAAGTCTTATTAATTCGTATGAATACATACAAGTCTTTCATACAGTATTTTGATAGAAATAAGATAATAATAATTAGTTCTGTGAAAATGGCATATAATAAATATGAGCCCTATTAGAGATGATGTCATAAACTTTTATATGCAAACTAGACATTGAAAAAGGCTTTTTTGAGGGGTCTGTCAATTAAAATATTTAATTTTATATTGAGGGTGAAAAAGTTGAGGAACTTTTAAGCTTAAAATATATATTTGAAACATTTTTGAAATATGTAAGCGCCGGTATATTGAAAACATTTTCCACAAACTAACATAATATAAACAGTTCACCGAAAATAAGGACATATTAAGTGATTATTTGGCCGTTTTTACCATAACTTTTATATAATATATTTCAATACATATGTTTCAAAGCTCTATAATTAATATGTATTGAGAAGTGTTTTAAAACTAATAAATTGTTTTGAAAAAGTTCTCATCTGTTAAGCGATAATTTAAAGATCTAATGCAGTAATTGAAAAAAGTTTTGCTATTCATTAAAACATAGAATTCGTGTTTTGAGTTCGTATTACAATAAAGACTTCTAACAAAAAGATAATAATATTATTGATTTGTGTTATCATTAATTTTGTTTTTTAGGAACAAAACATTCAAAAGAGTCTATTATTTAACAACAAAACAGATATTTCTATGATAAACAAGAATCAGATCAAAAATATAGCATTTTATGCAAAATCTCAGTCCTTATAGTAATTTAAGACGAGATTTATGTAAAAATTAATTACAATTAGATTTGAAAATAGCAATAAATCATAAATGACTGCAAAGTATCACGACTTGTATTGTATTAGAAATGAGCAAAACTATTATGCATTAACTCATCATTTGCTTTGATATCAAACTATTCTCTAATTATTTAACTTAAGGCTAAAAAAGTTATTGAAAACTATTTGAAACTAAGGTAAAGACAGGACAGTAACCAAAACAAGAATAACAACAAATTATAAAACATTTAAAGAATGACTAAAATGTTCAAAACAAAGACCAAAACTGGTATTTGGTTTCCTTTTGACAAAAGACAAACTTTATAACAAAGGTTATGGTCAAAGGCCGGACGTATTGTCGAAAATGGAGGAACACCTCAACACTGCTCAACACCTGTTGGTCTGTCTCTTATGTTGAATGACGTTTGCTATGAGTTTACGCTCACTATTGAAATACTATACTATCGTATACTCACTTACTATACCTTAATATTCAAATCTTTATTATTAGTCATTTGACTCATTCATTAAGAGCTTTAAATCATTTGCACTCAGTTTTAATGAATTAAACAATTTGTTTCACAAATAAATATTATTATTGAAAATATAGCACAAAATAAAATAAAACAAAACAAACAAAAACCAAAAGATAAATAATAATCAATAAATATTAATATTAAACAAACAGAACTTAATAAAGACTTAAATGAGAAAACAGTGCGCAAAAGCATTACTTATTTGATAAAAAAGTTAATAAAAAGTTAATAAAAGTTATTCAAAGAGAATAACAATAAATGACAATTAAATGACAGTAAAAGCAAAATATAAATTAAAAAAAGTAAGAAACTGTATAATTAGACATTACATAACATTATTGTAATAATGTGTAAAATATGGTATAAAAGTTCACTCACATCCGCATTATGTTGAGACTCAGGCTCTGGTTTAGTGCACTTCACACTAATACAGCTCAGATACAGCTCTAGTGTATGGGTTTATGTACAATAAGTTATAATAGTTAGACAGCAATACCTGTAGTAACTTATACTGAAAGCTATAACTTATGAAACAGCATAACAAAGTGGAAGTTACTATCAGTGTATCCCCTGAGCCAAGCGATGCCCTGACGAGTGAGAAACTAATGCTAAAACTTTTCATCCATTAAACCTAAACCTGCTTCAGGGCATTGAAACTTTACGTAATGCCTCACATTTCAATTATGTTACGCCAATACAGGTATTGGTAGACTCTCATCGCTAGAGATGAGGTCCCTCTATATTTCTTCAGATACAATGAGTTCTAACTCTCATCCATTCGTTTGCCTTCCTTTCAGACGCTTTAGGAAAGAAATATTTAAATTAGAATAACTGTAAATACATTTTTCTCACTCAAGAACTGGATTTAGAATAAGGTCTTAAACAAATTCGTGATTCTTTGCTCAAAAGTATACTTTATTTTCGTTTTGAAAAAGTTTATAACTTGTTTTTATCAGAATAACACAGATTTAAACCTAAAGATAATATTAAACGTTTAATCTTAGATTCAGAAACTGATAATTTCTAAATAAAAATACTAATAATAAATACCTGTATAAACATTTTTAGATCACAAGAAAACTTTTCGCTGAATCTCTTATTTGAAATCAATTATTGATATAAGTTTTTGAACTAAATATTTACTATTAATTCGATATTAAACCTGTATCTCAGATATCTATGACTATAAATTAATTCTTCAAAAGGGCTAATCGTGCGGTGGATTAACATGCGATTGGTTTTCAATTCTCAAGTTCTTCATTTTAATAACCTATGAATATGTAATCGATTAGGTATTACCGGTGTAATTAAAAAAGTTTAATTCAAATAATAAAATATATGTTTGCTATGCTTTTTCCGGTTTTCACAAACATAATAGCATTAGTTCAGTGACTTATTTAATGGGAAAATATTAATTAAATCAGATTTGAGTAATATTTAATGGTTATCCATAAGAACTGGGTTTGCCATTGGCAGCATTGCCACACGTGTTGGCCATCAAGTTTGTTGATCTCAGTTAAAGTCCAACGTTTTACTATAAGAAACTTAAACAAAGAGATATATAAACTGTATATATTCTGATCTAAGATAATGTCTGTCTTGAATGCCTTGAATAATAAACATCCCATTATATCAAAGCTAAGTTTCTGTTTGTTTGTCGCTTATATCATATACTTTATTGACATAAAGCGACGGTTTATTATCACACAGTGGGAGAGTTCTACAAATTGTATGCTACGACTCGAAGTGGCTCTCATTTAACCTAATATTTGTCTCACGATTGTTATAAGCCTTAAGCTATGGCTCTAAATAATATTAAAGCCAATTGAATAAATTGCGAGTACTATTTATACTACACATGAAGAGAACTTTTAAGAATCATTATCACACCGTTAATAATCAGAGCTGGCCTTTGATTACTCGGCCAAATAATTTCTTTGAGTGATTTACTAATGTTTTTGCGCTTCAATAACTGACTCACTGTTTCTCTGAATCCCAATACTAAACAACACTAATACTAAACAATTAGACGAAGTTAGAAAAATATTAACCCACAAATGGTTTTATACAAAATTCATTTCACATTTATATTATTGACACTATTAGTTAGTAATTACCAGAGGCTCTGTTTAAATGAAAAAACAAGTAATAGTACAGATACATGAGCTAATGCAGGGCTAATGCAGGGCTAATGCAGAGCTAATGCTGATCTCCAAAGTTAATAACTTAAAAATAAAAACTTTGACTTTTTTATACAATTTTTTATTAATTCCAATCTCTCTATCATTGAGTTTAATGTTATATAAACCAAAATGAAAATTAATATCATTAACTTTTTTTCCTACATTGATTTTATCTTTAGTTCATTTATTTCTAAATCATAATATTTTCATTCAAATTATATGATTCTTTAGTTCTTATCAAAGGTCAATCGAATGGTTTCAATTTTAGTTTGAAAACCGATACTTTTCTAATATTGATTGTTCAGAGCTTTAAGAATTGCTATAATAATAGATAATCGATAGAAAGTAAACTTATTTTTAAAAACTATTCTACTTTAATGGGTTGATATTGAACTCTCACATAAACAACAGTTCAATGTAACGGATTTGTGATTTGTAGTAATTCAATACAGAAACACATAAAACTGCATCAAACAGTATTTTAAAATATTATTTAAATTACTTTAATAAAGTGGAACAGATTTTCTTTTTAATTAAAGTCAGTTCTGTGGCTTCTTTTGTAAACTTAATGTTTTGACAGTTTAATAGCTTCCCTTCTGGTCAAAAATCTAATTTTGAAAATTTCCTTTGGCTTAAGATTAGTTGCCTTATAATTAGTTAGCATTTGAATTATGTTCAGTAATTATGATAAGTAAAAGTAAAAGAACAACATTTACTGTGTATTAATTACTTATCTGATAACTCACTCAATTTTGTTTATATTTAGATATATGGGTTCGGACGGTAGTTAAATATTTAATCAAAGTTCGATGGCTTGTAGATAACAAAACTATATCTTAATGAGATTTAAATTTTAAATATATTTTTCACATTTTATACAATTTTCTTATAAAATTATTGTATTCTTATTCTATGGTTTCCTCAATTATTAAAATTTATTGTACTGTACAGTAATAGTGAGACAAAGAATTCTTAAGCCATAAAAACTTTTGCTCAAAGTATTTTCACTCAAAAACTGAGTTAAAATTGACTCAAAATTAAAGCTAAAGGTTTGTAATTTAAAAAATATTAAAATCTTGATATTTTAGTTGAAATTTTGAAAACAAAAATTATAATAAATGGACTTCACGATAAAATTTGTTGATATCTTGCAATCTATAGAATGAACTCAAAATAATAATTCGGTCAATTAATTGCCAGTAATTAATTCTGAATACAATTGAAATCAAGCCTTGATTTTAAATTATGATAATTTAAAATTTGAGTCAAATCAATAAGAAATATAAATAAAGTAAACTTATCTGAATGGAGAGATCTTATAAAATGCTTAAAATTCAAATTAAATTCTCAAAATTTAGTGATAGAACACATTAATTCAATTGTCAATTATTTGAGATTAATTACGAAGTTAATTAAGTTTCTTATTTTTTATGCAAATATCGATTTATTTAAATTATTATTTTATTAAAACGATAGAAGATCTTAATTATACTTAACAGTAAAGTAATAAAAATAACGATTAAATTAGTTTTAGTGTGAATTAAATAAAAAAACATTTCTATTTCTATCCCTAAGCTATATATATAACAGTAATAGGGCTTCAAATATGAAATGAACACCATTTATATGAATAAATTATAATTTATATTATTTCTTAAGACAATTAACAATTATAGAGCAAATAAACTAAAATATATGATATAATGCATAAGTATATAGTATATAATCTTTGATGTTTGAGTTAAAAAGCATAAAATGTCAAATAATATCAATTAATTAACAGTATAACTATTTTTGCTGCGCTTTATTGGGCTTGAATTTTAACAAATAATAAATAATAGTATAATAAAAACTATAGTAAAATTAGATTAATTACCATAAATTCAATTGAATATTAATTTTAAATATTTGCACATTATTTATGAGTAATAACTTATTATATAATAATAAAAGTATTGGTAAATATGCTATAATATGTATTATATGTACTGTAAGGCTATTCATCATTCAAGTTGGAAATGATTTTTGTTTCTTATTAAAAGTTTTACCATTACATGGATTTGAATGAAAGCCTACAAGATATCGAGCAATACATAGAAACGCATACTTACAGTACAAGTGTTTGCAATAATTATTAAAGCTATCAACTAATCAATTGGCAACACATAACACATAAATTTGGCAAAACTTAACCAGAGATTCAAACTGTAAATAATTAAATAATCCATTTTTCAGACAATTAGTTTAAACTAATCAAAGCCATGACTAGCGCTGGGCTTAAATATTTAGCAATAAATATATTGTTGTTATAAACGGTTTAATTTTTATGGATTCGAAGTGTGCTATTCAATGGTGAGTTACTGTTGTTCGTTATGTTTGGGCTCAACTGTTGATCAGTTTCACTCATTCTATTTTCTAATTGGTTTTCTCTGACTATATCTTCATTATCTGAACCTTCATTTTGCAATTTCGTGTACTCGTCTTCACGTATTAATAAGTTGTCTCGAGAAGGAGTGTTGCCTTCATTGCTAAGTAGATGTTGAAAACTACGTCTTCGTCTTCCAGAAAAAAGTCGCGCTAATTGAGCAAATTTACGTCTCGACACTTTTCCCATATGTTTAAGTGTTTCCTTAAAAGCTGCGTCAGAGTCGCTGTGCGAAGAGGCCACTGACGGCCCGTCAGGTATTGAGTTGGAGTTACTGTTATTCAATTTGAATAAACATTTTAATTAAAATTTTGTTTACTAAACAATCATTAATAATAACAAACTATTCATTCAATACATTCATACCTTATATCTCCAGAAGTATCTAATTCTAGAGTAGACATAAAATCCTTATTACGACGCAATTCTCGAACGAATTCTTCATTTTGTAAAAAAATAGCGACGCGTTCGTCTTCGAGGAATTGCGTCAGTTCGGGGTCGTCTGTACTGACCGACCGCTGTCTTTGATTCTCTTCCATTCTCTGATAAATAAAAAATTAATTTTAATTGTAAACAAAATAATTAAAATTAACGCTAAAATGAATGACAACCTGTTGAAGCAGTGCTGAGTTAAGAACAGTGACTTCACGTTTGGGTCGCACAAGAGTTGAGGCCAACTTTCTTTGGTTTTCGTCGGGTTCTATTCGCAGAAAACTATTTGGCAATTGTCCTAATATAGGAGGATTCCATTTGCGCCGGAATCTCATCGAATCTTTAGATGGATTAATATTAGATGTGTTTGTGTTGAAAGTAGCCTTCGATGTGATTTTAGTCATTTGTGACAATAAATTATTTGTTCTTTCATTTGATTCGAATGGTTTCGATTGAGACCTAGTGTTAGGACTGACTGGAACTGCCTGTGAATGCAATGAATGATACGAAGGAGGAGGAGTTGCCGGTGAATAACGCGGAGGAACCTGTCATCAAATGAGATATAATATAATATAATATAATATCTAATAAAATATGTTATTTATTAATTATAGTAATGATAATCCACTTCGTTATTATCGGTCGCATCCAGTTCTGAACGCAATCTTTCGTTTTCTGAGTCCATATTCATCGCCAACAACTGGTCAATCGTGGCATCGACTGCGCCATTGTTTGCTCGAAGAACTACTTCTATCACGTCCTCATCCATCTCGGGAAACATTGTCTTAAAGTCATTCATCGCCTGATGAAACTCAAGTTGAGTAACACCTGAACGTTGACTCAATGCCGTCATTCTTACTGATAATTATATCGATTATTAATTTATAGCAAACAACACAACGATATCTATTCGTAATTTATTGGAAATTTTCACAAAACTTTGAAACAATATTTTACTGTTATATATATTATATTCACTTTAATCTAATATTTATTCCACTTTTAATATATCATTAATTTCACTAATTTTTTAATGAATGAGTTTTTGGTTCAAATAATGTTGAATTCAATGATTAGTTTTGTTTTCCATGAATTTTATTTTGGTTTTCTTTAATGAATTGCAGCACAACTGGGGATTGCATTAAACTCTGTAATCAAATGATAATATTGTTATTTTGTTATTCAATTAGATAAATGTTTTTCACAATAAACTACAAAAAGCCTATATTTTAAGAATGCATTCATTAAATCAATAAACTATTCATCACTTAATAGTCTGAATCTTTTTTAATTATAATTTAACTATAAATTAATTAATATATTACTCAAGACTTGTATTAATAATAATTAGGATTTCATAAGAAATCTCAATTCGTTTAACACATATATAAAGTAATTATTGCTTCAAATAAAAGCATTATTTGTTTAAAAAGTGTAAATATTTGCACAAAACTTTATTTACTTAATAGAAAATTGAGTCAAATGAGTCGTAAAATTATTTAAGACTCTGTTTATAATATAATTCACTTCTATTTAAACATTATTTGTCTCTAATATTAGTAATGATATCACTATTAGAGTAAAAATAATTCAATTTTTAAAATTAATTTAAGTCTAGAATAAAATGTTAATTAACTTTAATTAATAAATAGTAATAATATTTAAATTTGATTAAAACAATATTTAAATAATAAATAAATAGAAATAATGTTTGAATGCGATAAAGATATTGAAAGAAACCATAAGAAGTGAAACGCATTTCATAGACATAGACATAAACATAACATAACGTAAAATAAATACCAATTTTTTTTCATTGAGAATCTCTTCCAAAAGAAATCCATTTTTAAATGAACTGTTCGTCAGATGAGAAACACAAGCATTCGCTTTATTATCGTTCGACTCTTTTTCATCACATTTGGATTCACTCTTAAGTTCACATTTATTACGCTTTTCACGAATACTCTTATTATTACTGACATTATGTTCATTAGAATCAGCCATTATTTACATTATTATTATTATTAATTAAACTATTATTTACTCATTTTTATAGAAAACACAAGTTATTTGAGAAAAATACATAAATTACGACATTTTTAACTTAAATGCTCTCAAATTATCTCATATTAAGTGAAATATTGAATGAAAATTAATTTTTTGAAAATATTAAAAATATATAATTTTTTATTTAAGAAATAAATGAATGAATAATTAAAAATGAATTAAAAATGGATTAAAACGAGAATTAATCGCAATTAAGTGTGAATATAGTTATTATACAGTTATTGTATTTAAAAGAAAAAGTTGTCGTCATTTATGAAAATATATTTAAAGGAATAAAAAGTCAATTAAAGTATTGAATGCGATGTAAACAAAATGAAAACAAAACACAACTAAAGAAACATAAAACACAGTAAAGAATATATGGTTTGAGAAAACATAAGATTCATTAGAAATGAATATAACGACAATTTATTGCTCGCAATAAAAGATCATATGATTTAACACACAATAAGTTGTTTTGAATTGAATGTTATCTTATATATAGATTTGATATTCTATTGTCTGTTAATTGGTTTTGATTTTATGACAAATAATAATAAATATATAAAATAGTAATCTATTAATGAATTTAATTATTTTGATAAATACTGAAGAAAAAGATTAATAATAATAAGAATGAGTGACAAAACACAAGCTGTAAATCAGCCGCCGATTAAAATCGGTCACTACTTATTGGCCGAAACGCTGGGAATCGGATCCTTTGGAAAAGTGAAAAGTATGTTACCATTAAATGCACATCATATGAAGTGCTAATAAATAAATACATAAACAGCTGCCAGACATCAGTTGACCGGACACAAGGTTGCGGTGAAGATATTGAACCGCCAGAAGATCAAGAACCTGGATGTGGTCGGAAAGATCAGACGCGAAATACAGAACTTGAAGCTGTTCCGTCACCCGCACATCATTAAACTGTACCACTATTACCACTCTCTCTATTACCACTTCTATTACCACTTCTGTTACCACTTCTATTACCACTTCTATTACCACTTCTATTACCATATATTCATATTCTTTGCTTTCATTTAGATATCAAGTGATAAGCACTCCCACTGACATCTTTATGATTATGGAATATGTTTCCGGTGGAGAACTGTTTGACTATATTGTAAAACACGGAAAGGTATTGATTTGATTATAATTATATTTTATATTATATTGCAATCAAATTTGTCAAATAAAGTGTTCATTTGATTGCAATGCTATTAATTGATATAAATGTGTTTTGTAAATGATTTCTTAATTTGTCGGATGTTTCAGAGTTTATTCCAATCATTATTTCCTCGTTTTTGAGTTATAAGTTTTGTCTTACACAACAAATCGGGTTTTGCCTTATTTTCTTACCCGACATGATCTTTATTGTGATCTTATAAATAAAATAAACTTTTGACTGATTTGATCCAATTCTCCTTTAGTGAAATGTATTTTCACAATCTCTTGAACTTACTGAACGTGATTTCCATAAAATACCAATTAATTTGAGTGAAAGGCATCAGAGAAAAAGTTGGTAATTAAAGTTCATTATTCAAAAGTTGTTTTTTGTTTTATACGATAGTTAAAAGAGTCAGAGGCGCGCCGTTTCTTCCAACAAATTATTTCTGGAGTTGATTATTGCCACAGACATATGGTATGTAATGACAAATCATTTTGCAAATAGATTTAATTTAATAAATAAATTGTTCAAAAGGTGGTTCACCGGGACCTGAAACCAGAAAATTTGTTATTAGATCAGAATTTATGCGTCAAAATAGCAGATTTCGGTCTTTCAAATATGATGATGGATGGAGAGTTCTTGAGGACCAGTTGTGGTTCTCCTAATTATGCAGCTCCAGAGGTATGCTTATAATTAAAATCCATTTCTGTTCTATTTCTAATTCAAACTTATTTTCCAAATTACAGGTCATCTCTGGAAAGTATGTTTTATATTATTTAATGCACTATTTTGTTATACAAATGCAATTTTTTAATAAAAATCTTTGACTTAAAGACTATATGCGGGCCCTGAAGTAGACATATGGTCGTGTGGGGTAATCCTTTATGCACTACTTTGTGGAACAGTAAGTCTTCTTTTAACAAATAACCAATTAATTAATTTCAGTTAATATAAGTTTAATATTTCATTAATTCAGTTGCCATTCGATGACGAACACGTTCCTACGCTTTTCAGAAAAATAAAATGTAAATTATATTTAAGCGTTGTATAAAAGTTTGTATTAAAGTTAAAATATTCTCTGAATCATAGCGGGAATATTTCCAATTCCAGAATATTTGAATAAATCAGTAGTAAGTTTATTGGTGCACATGTTACAAGTGGACCCCATCAGACGCGCCACTATGGAGGACATTAAGTAAACCATCTTTACATTTAACTGAATAATCCTTTTATTTTATATAAAATAAATATATATTATCAGAAACCACGAGTGGTTCAAAAAGGATCTGCCGGCATATCTGTTTCCATCTCCATCTGATAGCGACGCCTCCATTATAGATATGGATGCAGTCAATGAAGTTTGTGAGGTATAAACATTTGAGCTTTAGATTAATTATTAAATGCTTTTCAGAACGACAATCACTTTATAGTCATTAATGTTTGGCTAATATTTATTTTGACAGAAATTCGGTGTAACTGATAAAGAAGTGCACAGCGCTCTCTTGAGTGGTGACCCACACGACCAGTTAGGGATTGCCTATCATTTGATTGTCGACAACAAGCGTATAGAAGACGAAACGGCGAAACTCGATATTAAAGACTTTTATGTAGCGTCGAGTCCTCCGCCACCGCTCACTCTCGCCGACAGTCCGGCCAGACCTCAGTCGGCATCAGGAAATCATAGCGGAAGACAACGAATGCTAAGTGGAGGCAATACCACAGCTGAACGGCAGCGAATGCTTAGTGGAGGCAATAGTATGGATAAAAGCAAAGGAACGCCTATGAAAAGAGCGAAATGGCATTTAGGTTTGGCTTCTCTTCGTTTCATTGATTTTATATTTATATTCTTTAACTAATGTAGGGATACGTTCACAAAGCAAACCACACGACATCATGAATGAGGTTTACAGAGCTATGAAAGCTTTGGATTTTGTGAGTTTTGAATTTGATTTGGGTTTCAATCAAATGCTTATATAATTAATTTTGAAGGAATGGAAAATAGTTAATCCCTTTCACGTGAGGGCCCGCAGAAAGAATCCAATCACTGGAAAGCACGTGAAGATGACTTTACAGCTCTATCAAGTGGACTACAAAAGCTATTTACTTGACTTCAAGTCTCTCGCCTGTAATGACGACGAGGCCAACGAACTCTGTGCCAGCGCTGGCAGTGGCAGCAGTTCTAGTGATCCATACAATCAGTCTCAATGTCATCACATAATGGAATTCTTTGAAATGTGTGCGTCTTTGATAACTCAATTGGCGCGTTAGGTCTCAATCATATAAATATCTGCCTTCGGGTGCTATTTCTGGTTAATCTTTATTAAATACCTCAATAGAACCTATTTGTTGCATGTCTTGAGCCCATTATTAGTCATTTTTATTCTTATTTCAAACGATATACCTTTCAATAAACTTTAAAACTAGGCTTACATTGAATTGAGTTCCTTAACTATTATTATCTATGAATAAAAATCAATACAAATATTATTGTAAATTATATATTCAATAAATTTACGAAAAGTAGTTTTTTTATTAAACATTTTATTTTTTCCAAATCATAATTATATAATTATTTAGAAGTAGAAGCGGTTCCTGCGGTCGCCTGAGCTCCGGCCCGACTTGTGTTCGGAAGTCCAGCTCTGAAGCCATTTCTAAATCTGCGATACACTTTACGCAAATGTCGAATACGTCCGGTGCCGGTAGTCTTCCTTCGCTTTGCTTTTACGCTCCAATTGTCTGATAATAGAAACAATTATTAACATAAATGCCATACAAATGACAAATGAATAAACGCATACATTTGCGAATTCTAGCGCTCGGATAACCACATGACGCGCACACAGACTTCTGGATGTGGTACGAACTGCGACCGCATCTACGACACAGAGTGTGAGTCTTATTCCGACGCTTTCCGAAACTGGACGTTCCCTTCGTCTGAATGTTAAATATAATACTATTTTAGTATATTTTCATTTAATAACTCTTTTTATAATATTAAGTATTTTGTCTTATTATAAAAACAAAGCAAATATAGAAACCATTTGTTGGATAAATAGTTAAGATAATAAATGTATTTAGAAATAGTCTTAAATTGAGTTAAATTAAGAGAAATTAAGTTAAAACTTACCATTATATGTGTTAATAGTCACGCTATAAGAGAGAAAAGGAAAAGGAAGTCAATTGTTATTATGGTTGTTATTATGACTGTTAGTAGAGGTGTTCGCCTATTACTAACCACGAACTATAAATTTATTAGATCTGCATTAGATTTACTGTAAGCTAAAAAGTAAGTTTTGCTAACTTATAACTAGGCATGAATTGCCAGAAATTGCCGGGTTTTGAAAAATTGAAAAATTAGTGACAATTTTCTGGTTAAATTATTGACAGGCGAGGATACTAACCATTATACTATTTCAGGTTATTTTAAATTGAATTGACTATGGAGCAATATAATCTCTCCATATAACAATATTGCAATTTAGCTCTAATTTCCATAGGATTATTATCAATTCCAAAATGAAGCCGTCAGTGGAAAGATTATTCTCTAGTTTCTGTAATATTGACACTCAACTGAGAAATAGTGACAAATTAAAGAATTTGTAAACTTGTAGCTTTTAGAACGAGATAGCAGTTTCAAACTTCTATTAATCATAATCAGAAACAAATTCAACTTTCATGAATCTTCAATGTCATATGTTATTAAATAAATATATTCATGTTAAAAATTATTTTTATAAAATTTTCCATCAATCTGCCAATTTCTGCCAATTTCTGCCAATTTCTGCCAATTCTGGTAACGATAGTTAAAATTGCCAGTAATTCACAGCCTATATATAATACAGTGTACGGTTTTAGGGAATTTAAAAATAAATTTTTTAAATCAAAGTACTGTAGCATTTTATAGACTGACCAAAAATAATTTAGTATTTAAACATTTAATTGCTAAACATTTTGAATAAAACTTTTAGATATTTATTTCTAAGATTTATTTAACTTGAATAGAATTTAGTCCACAAGTACTGTATTTCACTTACGATTAAAGCATTGACTTGTATGTATTTATTATTGGCTTTATATGTCATATAATATGTAATAAAAATTGCAAAATATGCACTAAAATACGATTTAAAGTGAGAAAATACAGTACAGTACAGTATAGTAATCTGTAAGGAGCTTGGAAAATTAGAGAGGCAAAATTACTCAACGAATTAGAGGTTTTGTATCCATCCTATCTTATAGTGTGTCAAAAGAGAAACATTTTACCGGTAACCCCAAGACCATAGGCGGCGCCACTTCCAA